>VZZY01017194.1:642578-681850 GCA_013400335.1 Eurystomus gularis
AATCTCCTCGGTTTTATTTTAGCTCTGTAAAACATCACCTGTTGTTACCACTTCCCCAGAGAAGCATCCCTGCCAGACTGGTCTGGACAGAGCAGGCAGCCAAGGAGGAGCCCACAGCCTTTCACCTTCAGTTTACAACATGGAGACACCAGCCAGGTATCATCAGGTCCCTGGAAACCACCACCCTCTAATGCCCAGGGACAGGGGTTGGTCATAGCACACCAGGGGCCAAGAACTGAGAAAGACAGATGCTGAATTACCTCCAACTGCTAAAGATATTTTGACATTTAACAAAATAAATCTCAGCCATGAAAAGTGCTTATAACGCATGCTAACACGGAGGAGTTCTTTTAAAAAGAAGGAACAAAAAAACCCAGAGATGTTACGGATGTCTCCCCTGGAAAAGTTCTGGGCCAGGCTGGATGAGCCTTTGAGCAACCTGGTCTAGTAGAAGCTGTCTCAGCCCATGGCAGGGGAGCTTGGAACTAGATGATCTTTAAGGTCCTTTCCAATCCAAATCATTCTATGATTCTATGAAAAGCATATTTTCAAGTATCCAAAGATTGCACATGTATGTCTCAACTTTTTTACGGAGCACTTCAGGAATCAAAACTGGTGAGACTTCAATTCTTTCAAGAAGAAAAACTTATCAGGCTCTGCAATAACGCCACTTCTTTTCAGGATGTAACACTCATGAGCGCACATACTCAAATATAAGCACTTTTCTGTGAAATGCAGCAAGTAAAACTGTTGACACAAGCATAGTTAAGGGAAAGATTGTAAGATGTCATCCCAAGCCCTCACACCAGTCACAGAAACACTTGGCCCCACATTTCTCTGAGGTGGCAGAGCAGGACCCTCCAGAGGAGACGGGCTGGGCTTCACAGGGACTGAACCCAGTCCCTACTTTCTAGGAGGCATTACAGCAACAAGGAATACTTTTGTACTTGGAGGAATGGCAGAAGATACTGTGTGTTTGCAGAATTGCCATAATTCATATTAATTCCATAATAGATTGTTTGTCACCTCTTTCTATCACCCCTGATGTGCACACAGAAGGAATGCCTATGATCCAGGCTGTGAGAGCTGAGAGTTGAGAAGTGGAAAGACAAATATGGACTCACGCCTTGCAATTAAAAAAAAATAGACAATACCAACAACTTCATTCTTCTAGGCAAAAGGCTGTTTGGTTATTACTATAACTTTTTCCATCCTCCTGAATTTATTTCTTCATATTTACTTTTGAACTAGCATATTTTCAAAGGATATCTAACAAAAAACCTTGCCAAGTATTTTCTGCCTTGAATTCCTGAAAGAGCACATTTCTGAGCTTTCCAAGCTATGGTCTCTCCTTAAAAAAAGTGACCCATGCGGAAGGAGCAGTGGTGCCAAAAGCATGTAGCAACCCACAGAGAAAAAAAATGTGATGGTTTCCTTCAAAATGAAGACAGAAGACACGAACCACAGCTCTGAAATCTGGAAGGGAGAGCACTGCCGCTCCACAGCTAACAACGGAGAGGACAGTAATTTATCGTATTGGGGATAATGCAGCATCAGACAGAGTCATGACGCAGGGCCCTGACCTCTCATTCCAAGCATACATCTTCATTTGGCATGAGGAATTTGTCCTGTTGCATTGTCCTGCCAACGGAGCTCAGCTTTCTATAGGAGTTCTCTGCATTTTTGGCAACCATTAGCAAGTCATAATGATTTTTCATTTTCATAAGTATGCTGTCAGGGAACAAAAAAAAGCCAAAAGCCCAAGTGTCAAACTTTGTTGAGTAACGTATGTGCACAGAAGAGCACTGGCAAGCCAGCTCTGGTCAGACCACTACATCTGACTGCAGCCTTTGAGTTCTCAAAGGGGGCCTACAAGAAAGATGGGGACAATGTTTTTAGCAGGGCCTGTTGCAACAGGACAAGAGGTCATGGGTTTAAAGTAAAAGAGGAGAGACTTAGACTAGATATAAGGAAGAAATTTTTTTATACTGAGGGTGGTGTAACACTGGCCCAGGTTGCCCAGAGAGGTAGTAGAAGCCCCATCCCTGGAAACATTCAAGGTCAGGTTGGATGAGGCTCTGAGCAACCTGATGTAGTTGAAGATGCTCCTGCTCACTGCATGGGGGCTGGACTAGATGACCTTTAAAGGTCCCTTCCCACCCAAACCATTCTATGACTGAAGTGCACTGCTCACTTTATGGGCATAGCTGAACTTCATTTTAACCCCACCAAGCTTATTTACTTCATAGCAGCTATCAGCTTTCCCAAGAATTACCCAAGGCCCAATTTATATCTGTTATTGAATTTCTACCCCAAGCTGGGGTTTTTGGTTTGGGGTTGGTTTTTTTGGTTGTTTTTGTTTTTAAGAAGTGGCAGAATTGGCAAGCCTTAAACTGCTTTATACTGCGGTTCTCCACAATTACCTATTTCCAGAAAAGCCCCATTTCTGTCTGGGCACATCTCACCCTGGCATCCAGCTGACAGCAGGAGCCAACTAACTAGAAGAACCCTCAGTGAGCACCAGATGCCAGGGTGACAGGGGTTAACTCCTGCGGTTGGACCTCTTTTTGTGAATGCTCGGTCACAAGACTCCTTTTTGCCCACTGAGCTGCTTAAAATAACTTTTCTCAATTTATATGGAGCAAAGATTAGACTTCAAAAGAAACTAATACTGGCAGATGAAAGGAAATAATCTTATAGATATGTGACGGAACTAGCTGTTTCTTTGATTATTGTGGGGAAGGAGGTCCCTAGCTCCACCACTTCATTAACATCTGCAGTTTAACAGCATCTAAAGGCCCCCAAAGCCTATTCACACCCCTCCGACAACAAACTCAGTAGTAAATGACAACCCCCCAGGAGGAAGGTACATGCCTTTCGAAACCCAAGACGCAAACATATCCACGGGACATAAGCCCTCCGTCTTCTACCGTTTATATATTATTTATCGTGCTTTCAAGTCCCAGCTGCAAAGCTGAGGAGAGAGAGATGTAGTTTCTCATTAGCGAGAGCAGTAAAACCTGTGAGAAGGAGCTATAAAATAATGTCCTACATACCTGTGTGGAAAACCCCCAGGATACCACATAAACCAGGACTGGCTGGTATTTTTCATTTAGCTAAATACAAATATGAGTTTTCCTGATCCATCTCAGTTGCGCCCTTTTGTTTTACTCTCCCGAGTTCATTCCTGCCTCCAAATGCTTTCCCTCTGGGGAAAGGTTATAAACTTAATCCTGGAGTTTGCTTCACACATCATTTGCAGCTTGTCAATGGGTTTTTGAATGTCGTCATGTGAGAAATAACATTAGCCAGGGGGAAGGGGCTACAGATTTCATTTTGCTAATGGAAAGAAGAATGACAGTAGTGCTGCTCAGGGCTGAGAGCAAGGTGTGCTTAAAAAGAAACACAAACAACAACAAGAACAACAAAAAAACAAGTTAATGAAATGATTGTATGTTCACGTGGATTTTTTCTGCAATGTAAGTGACTTTTGGTCCATACTTAGTCAATTATTCTGTTTGTACTTTTGACCTGTGAGGCAGAGGATGAAAAGTCATTTGTTAAACTAGGTTTTTCTTCCCATTTCTGTCTCACTTGCATCGTAGATTTTTCTTCTGAACAAATTACCTCGTGTCTCAGTTCAGCACTGATACATTAGCAATGTAGTCTGCAGATATAATCTGCCATGCTATAGAAAAAAACCTTCCTTGGAGCTTTAGCTCTCAGGATTTTGCCACCTGGTAGCAGTTGCCTGATAGCCCTGACTACAGGCAAATCAAACTGGAAGAACCAGGTTTAAGAAACAGATCTCTGCCTAAACTGTCTTCTAGTTACGCACTTGAACATTTTTCTTAATTTGTCATTACTGAGGGCATTTGCATGTCTTAACAGTTTACACTATTAAGAAATCTTCTCAAGAGCAAACTATTTTCAACAAGCATTGAATGCCTAACGCTGTAATTTCTCTAACATCACAAACACTTCCTATCAAACAAAAGGGAATTTTTTGGCACTCTCTCAGGAAACACCTTCATTCACAGGGAGGAAAAAAAAAGTTATCTTAGTGCCTTTGCTACAATAATTTAAGGAAGCGCACATCACATCACACAGACCAAACTATCGAGGGGCATTCAGTAAAGCTTGAGGTTTGGGTTACATTAACTTGTTCAACATCAGGCTTGCTTATGTCTTTGGGCTGATTCCTGCCCTTGGGACCACGACTTGACATATGGGAACTCCTGGATGGGATTTTCCAGACCCCTCTGGGTCAGTTGCTCCTCTCTGCCCTCAGCACAGGGACAGTGCTCCCAGGGAGGGTACCCCACTGGTGGCCAGCTCCATGGCCACTGGGTAGGGAGGGCAAGGGCATCCCGTTTATCCCTGAAAGCCCTTGCCCTGTGCAAGGACAGAGCTGAAGGCCATGATCCAAAAGCATGAAAGCCTGCGAAAGCAAGCCCTGATCCAAAAGCAAGCTGATGAGGCTGCACCTCAAATACTGTGTTCAGTTTTAGACGTCTCACTACAAGAAAGACATTAAGGTGCTGGAGCATGTCCAAAGAAGGGCAACAAAGCTGGTGAAGTGTCTTGAGCACAAGTCTTATGAAGAATGGTTGAAGGAACTGAGGTTGTTCAGTCTGAAGAAAAGGAGGCTGAGAGGAGACCTTATCGCTCTCTGTAACTACCAGAAAGGAGGTTAGCACAAGGTGGGGGTCCATCCCTTGCCCAGGTAACCTTCCCTGCTAGGGAAGGTTTAGACTGGACATTAGGAAAAAAAAATTGCTACTAAAAGGCTTGTCAAGCATTGGAACAGGCTGCCAAAGGAAGTGGTGGAGTCACCATCCATAGAGGTATTTAAAAGATGTGTAGATGTGATGTTTAGTGACATGGTTTAGTGGTGGACTTGGCATCACTGGGTTAACAGTTGGACTAAATTATGTTAAGGGTATTTTCTAACCTAAACAATTCTATGAAGACACGTTAAAATGGATCATCCAACTATGAGCCTTCCCTCTCCTAAAGCTGTAGCAGTGCTAAATATAATATACACAAGCCTCATCTATTATCCCCTCAAGGAAAACCAAATTATCCAGTAATTGGTATTTCCAGTCGCTCCTGGCTGAAGCAGCCAGTGAAGACATGGGTTAGGGACACACACCACTGCACAGGGGAGGAGAGGGCACAAGAAGCAAGACCACAGTATACGCTGTCAGGAGCATCGCTGCAGCTGCCGCCTCATCTCCCAGATAATTCAGAGATGGACCCAGTGACAAGGAGGGCTTTTATCAACTTGGGGTCCGTGGTACCCACTAAGTGGAGGGCGTGAGAGACGCTGCAGACAGCAAACACAAGATGATCCAAACAGCAGCGCTGCTCCTCTCCGGATGCAACCACGTGAGTCACAGGATGCAGCTGCGACACAGGCAGCGCTTTGACAAAGCAGCCCGACTCTTGCCTGCTCACTCGTGCCAAATTTAGACAGGTTTACCTTTGCAGGAATAACAAGACTTGAGAATTGTGCTGGGCAAGACCTAAAAGCTGCTTTTATTCGTAAGGAAAGCTGCAACGTGCTGCCATTCCCAAAGCACAACCAGGTCAGCCCCCCCCAGCGCGCCTTTGGCACAGCACTTCTAGACCCGCAGCAACCCTCTCCAAGCATACAATGACATGTATGTTGATGGGTTCCTCCAGACAATAGCTTCTCTGAGACAATTTTCACTACTAACTCAGCCTTTCTGCAAAGCAAATTGGAGCAAGCCGTGGTTTGTTAGCTTCCCCTTGCCCATTTTTAAGAAAATACATTTCCCATGATATAAATGTGCGTGTGGTTTATAGGCAAGCTCTGCAAGCGCTGCATTAGGACCAAACATGGAATTATGTGCAAGCTTGACAGTGATTCATTTTAGTCTTGAAAATGAACAGTAGGCAATTGGAGCAACACTGCAGAACTATGAGGTGGTGTTTGCAGCTAGAACAGAAATTCTCCAGTCCATACTGGACCACACTCAACTGGTCTGCACAGTGCCTTCAGGAAAAAAATTAGTAAAAATGGAAAATTATACAAACCTAAGGGACAGCATTGGAGTGGGAGTCAGAAGACTCACTTCTCCTTGCCTGTACCTCTCCATGCTACTGCTCATCTTGTCTTGTGAATAGTAGGATCATAATCTATACTGTTTTCTACAGGTAGAAAGATATATCACCACTGGCACGCCAGCATTACTAGTTAGCTTCCTAATGATCACAACAAAGCCCAGCCCCATACAAACAGGCTGTCCCATACTAACATCACCAGCGAGCTTGTCTCTTCTTCTTGAAGAGATAATGGTAACAACTTAATCCAATTAACACAGCACAAGGCAGGAGTTTGTCATTCCAGAGTGGATGCGCTGTAATATCTTGTATGGCTTTAGCAAATGGAAAGCTTGCACTAAAGAAAATACTCAACATTCATTTTTACATAATGTGGAACAAAGCAGTGTATAGGAATGTATGAGTAAGCAATGGCCAAAAGCTGGGATGATGTCTATCCCTTGTGTATAGCGTCTTTGCTTTCTTTCAAAGAATGTTATGTGTCTCCATGATATCACTAAATTACTGGCTGATTTTCCATTTTAAAGTTACTGTGAAGTTGTGGTACTTAAGCAATCTGACTGACTGGCTGCCAAACCACTTAATCAGTTACATGCATTTTAAAGAAAAGCTGTCTAACTTACAAGGACTACATCATCTAAATTGTCTATCCCAAACTTCAAGTAGAAATATGTGCTTTTATTCTAATAATGCAGACAAAATTTGAGAAACAACATCAGCTTGCTCTTTGAGATCATGAAATCCCACTGCAACCAATGGCAATGGGATTTTTTACTAACTTCAGAAAAATCAGAAATACACCATGTTAACATTTCTGCAATATCTAACCACATAACCACTAAAAAAGTGCCAGGCAAGTTGGAAAAAACATCAGTAATAAAAGCTGAATATAAGAGAAAAAAAATCTACTCAAGGCTTAGACAAATACAAACAATGGAGGTGATAAATCAGGAGATTCCACTCTTTCAGTGCTCAAGAGGTTAGAAAGGGGTAGAAATACAAAATCCCCAGGCTTTCCAAACAGTTAGAAAGTGTGGGGTGTGGAAAAGCCAGCAGTAAAGTCTAGAGCCTGGGGGCTGGCAATGAAAATCACCTTCTGTATTGGGGCAGAAATGATGGTATGGCAAGTAATAACAAGTCAAGTTGATGTCCTGACAAAGACACACATCTCGAAATTACTTTCCACCCTGTTCTGCTGTTGGGATCATCTCACTAAATACGTACAGTTGTTGGGATCTGAAATTTTTCGTTTAGCTACAGGTAAAAGGTCTAAAACTTAATACATTGGATAATAGCCAACATGCTACGAAACAGCTTTGGAATGGAAATGGCAGCTGCCTGCAGAAATACTAATTAGCAAGAATGATTTTTTCTCTTTTTTTTGTGCCTTCCATTCTTTACAGAAGTTGCTGTATTTAATGCAATGTCACTGCATTACATTTGTTTGTCGACAACATCCAGCCCCAAGATTTGACATCTTAATACATTAGCTCCAATTCAATGAAACCAGATTTTTATTTTTTTTGCTTTTGCTTGAATGAGTAGCAATAACACAAAGCTTTCTCTGAACACTCAAATGACATCTTCTCCTGACCTGATGTTCCTTTTTCAGTCAATTCTTTTCCCTGCTTTAGAGGGGCACTGAGCTATAGTGGCAGCTATAGAAATGCTGGAAGAGGAGTGACCTGACAGCATCAGCTTGCTGGGACATGCAGGTTGCTGGCCCATAAATCAGCTAAAAATGGATAATCTGCCGCGCGAGGTGGTAAGATTACAGATCAGACCAATTACAGTTGGAAGGGCTTCCCAGGACTAAGTGATTAAGGTGCTGTAGGTCTAAGCTGAGGACAGCATTTGATCTGGCAGGTGTCAGGAAGAGTGCAGTGTGTCTCTGTGGGACCTGGGCTTGCTCCTAGGTCTTCAAGCAGAAAACTGCAAGACATGCAGTAAGAGGTATCTGAGGCAGTCAGAAGTCACTTGCTGCCAGAGCCCACATTAAATCCCATTTCTGCGGTACCCACAAGGTTGTCTTGAGCTTACAGTGCACCAAGACCTCCTAATACCTGATCTTCCACCTGCATTTGCACCATTTCACCCCCACCACAAAAAAAAAAAAGCATAGAGAGACCCCCATCTCCACCCAGGCTGAGGCGCTCACAAAGCATAGCCTTGTTCCAGCACTCACGACTGCCGCTATGTGAAATACAGCATGTTAGTTAAAGCCATCGTGTTTAGGAATCCACATTTCTGTTTGATTTTAATGATACCATTTATGATTATTAAATTATCCATAAACTTAAATTTATCCAAAACAATTCACTACCTCTGTTTTGTTTTTGTTTTAACCTCCATTAAAACAAAGATAATCTGAAATACGTGTTTTTCCACAGCGGCATCCTCAAGGCAATTATTTTGCTGCAGAGAAGCAGTCAGGAAGAATAACCTCCCCGTGTTCTCTTTGGGAAGGCAGGAACTGAGCGAAGCCTTCAGAAAGCCAATCTTTCAGCTTCCATTCTTCCCACACACATCTCAAATCATCTACTGCATTTCTTCTGCTCATTTGACTTCTAAAGCTCCAGCAAAGCGGGGATTCAGATAAAAGCCAGTGTTAAAAAAAAAAGCCTCAGCCACTTCCTATAGTGATCTTTGTGCAGCATTAACCCCAGGGTTTTTGGGATGCTGGGGAGTGTGGGTTGGTATGCTTTCAGTCAGCACCAGAAACTGTGGACTTTGCTTCGGAGAACTGTTATACGGCACTGCAGAGAACAGTTCATATTCAGAGCAATCGTGTAAATTCTTTCAGAGCTACACGTGTGAACTCCAGCTTTTTAAAAAAGGAAAATTCAGTTGATGAATTTTTTTTTTTTAAACTCTTCTAAAAGGAATTGCACAAGACTAGATAAGCAATTTATAAAGAAAAAAAACCAACCCAAATAAAAACCCCCAAACATTTGTAAGTATTGCAATGAGAGAAAAATGAGGTAGAACATCCCAGAGGAACATGATATATACACCTAAATAAAACAATTTTCATATATTTGCATATCTTGATGTATATTCACAAGCCCACTATTGGCAATTCAAAAGAAGTAATGAAAATTTGGCTATAACATGCTACTACAAAGATGTACTTAATTAGAATCATAGAATGTATTGGGTTGGAAGGGACCTCTAAAGGTCATCTAGTCCAACCCACCTACAGTAAGCAGGGAAATCTCTAACTAGGTGACATTGCTCAAGCCTGACCTTGAATGTCTCCAGGGACGGGGCCTCCATCACCTCCCTGGGTAACCTGTTCCAGTGATCAACCACTCTCATATTAAAGAACTTTTTCCTAATGTCCAACCTAAATCTACCCTTTCCTAGCTTAAAACCATGACCCCTCATCCTATCGCTACAAACTCTTAACTGTGTTGTTACCTATTTAGTCACAGCCACTGAAACTGTGGTAATCCCATAACGTGCACTAAGAAAGGGCCTCATAATACAAAGAAATATTTTTTAAAAATCCAGTTACTTGTTCACTGAGGAAACAAAAGCTTCTAACACAGGTGGCATTGAGCTAGCTACCTCACTACCTTTCCTCTGGCCTAAGAGACTAGAAAGAAAAACCCAGCCATCATCCTGCTCTCCAGAAGCCCACAGTTAGCAGATCTCATTCTCAAACAATTTTGGCATCATTTTTGGATAAGGAAAGTATGTTGTTCCATTTTTTTCCAGCTTCCAATCAGTTTCCCAGTTCTAAATTAGAACTGAATTAGTTGAACGAGCTGAAGAAACTTCTGATGTAGCAGACAAGGCTTTTGCTGCCAAAACCTAGTTAAGTACTTTAAAAAAAACAAAAAACCAAAAAATGCAAAACTGTTCTGAGCTTTTTGATGGTGATTTTTCCTCATGCAGAGGTGAAACCTTCAGAACTGGGCTACACAACCAGGCATGGGACCCTGTGCAAGGAGAGGGGTTGTGCCTGGCTGCTGCGGGGGAGTACCCGCCTTTCAGAGCCCAGATGAGAGCCTGGACTCTAAGGTAAAAGCTTTAAGGACCAGCAAGAGCCTTCTCTCAGGTAACATTTAAGGGCCAAACTTGTTTGTATTGGCTCTTGCCATGTTTACTGCAAAACCACAAACAATTTGCATTTTTGTTTGGTTTAAGCTATTTTAGTAGCTCACAAGATTAGGCTTTGATGTATTGCAACTTCAAGCATGGGCTTCTTAAAGGAAAAATTTATATACTTTGAATAACAATTTTGCATCTTGCACGTGATACTCAAAAGAGACCAACACATTCTTGGGGAAGAAGTTGGAAAACCAACTGCATTAGAAGGAAACTTGGCTGGGGGTAGAGTTGCTGGCATCCAGTGAGAATGGGAAATGATGGTAGAGGGAGGGTTGAGAAAGACAAGAGATTAAATTGGGTAAAAGAAGACAAATGATGATTTGAGGTCTTGCAGGTGAGTGAATAGGGCTGTGACCATTTTGGGAATGAGTACAGATGAGTGGAGGGGGGCAGGAGGAAAGGTCTGGGCCAGGTGTGGCAGAAGTGGTAGGTTGCACAATGAGCAGAGGATGGAGCACGCATGTTTCCCTTGGAGAAGAAGGGGCGAGAAAACTGTAGGAATATCTGCATTCCCAGGCATGTGTAAGGTTCTGTCTGGATGCCTATGTCAGACAAAGTCCAGGATCCAGGTAAGTGAAAGGGCAATAAGTGGACTGATGTATTCATGTGAGCACATCTCAGTGTCCAGATTATTTGTTCATACTCTGTGATTAAAAAACAGGTGTCAGAAGAAAGAAATCTTTAAATAATTAAAACCACCTTTAGGTAGTGTTCTTAGCCTGTAGTACTTATTAGGAAATCTTGGAAAAATGCATCTGGATTCCCAAATTTCTTTTGCACAGGCTGCGCTTCAGGAGCGAGGAGGGCTGAAGGAGCATCTTCTGCAACCTTTCACAGTAGGCAAAGAGAAGCACAGTACAACTTCCTCAGCTTCATTAAAAGCAAATAATTTCACACTTAAAGGCAGCCCCTTTCATTATACTAATATTTCTCCACCACAACCACAACACATATCCACCACCAAGGAGCAGCAGCCCCTCAGCCCTGGGACACTGCAGCTACTGTTCCCTCTCCGGGCTTTGTTTTCCATCTTTCCTTGTTTTTCCCCAACAAGCCATGGTGCAATCACTGCTCCCCTCCCCGGACCCCAGCTGTCAATACCCCCTTCACCCTGCTCCTGGATATGCGAGCGCTCCAGAGTCAATCTTCCCATGAAAATCAAGTCAATGACCTGCTCCTTCCCTGTTCCTTGAGAACCACAAAAAAAAAAGACGACCATAATTTTTCTTCCCCTCAGTTCTCACGTGTTGTTAATGTTCACTCGAGTTGTTAGGCAATACAAAATGCATTAATTCCTCCAAAGTGAGTCCACCATGAAAGATTTAATTGTGGCTGATTAGGCATAGTTTTCTCCTTCCCCACCCCCCTCTTTTTTTTTGGTTAGAGGAAAAAGAAGAGCAGAATGCAAAGATATTTTTCACTCAAGGGCCACGTTAGCCTTATTATCTAATCAAGTGGAAAGGCCTTTGTCTGCCCTGGCCCAGCCAAAAAAAAAGCACAGCAATAAAAACCTTTAAGATTTTTCTCAATCCTTTGTTATCCCAAAAGACCCAAGTTCAGTCAATTGCTGTCACATCACTAGAAAGAGAGGAGGAAAACAGAAAAGAAAGAGAAAAGACACTGCTGTAGCTGGTTTTTTTTTTTAAAAAAGGCACTTTTTGTAACCCATGAAGAAGTCTGGTACACAAAATTGCACAGTAACTTTTAAAAGATTTGCATTTAAAAGATTGAATACAGGTCGCTTCCCTGTGACCATAGAAACATTAGAAAAGGTAGAAAATTCAGTCTACTGAACTTCAAATGACTTTATTAAAGTGTCACTAATCAGAACCCAAGGACACAAGGTTTTAGTGTTTGGGCTAACAAAGCGAATAACCCTCAAAAGTCAAATGACCTTCTAAGAGCATTACTTTTAAAAAAAACACTTGTCAACAGCAAGTTAAATAAGAAAAACTTGATTGCCTCTGAGAAATGAGTAATCTCATGCAGCTCACAAGAACACAACGGAACGATGTCTCTGAAGCCAGAAAAATATGGCTCATGCAAGACGAAAAAACCCCTCCAAAACTTAAATATTATACTACAAAGACAACCAAGCACTTGCTTTTATTTGTGACAGTTTAAGATGAACTTTAAATGAAATATATGAAATATCAATTTGAAGTTAACCCCTCACATGTAATGAAACATGGGGATGAGGACAAATATCTACCAAGTGCCATTAAGAAATGTTGTTTACCTGTATCAGTAGTTCCAGGGCAGGTAGACATGGAAAAATCACTGAAAATTAGTTACATCCACATATCAGCTTTTCTCACAAATCAGAAGGTTACTTGAATCACAGTTGATCAAATACATTCATTCACCTGAGGTACCACCACCCCTGTCAGGCAGGCATCATCTCCAATTCAGTTTTGGCTCCAGAGTTATACCAGATGCTTCATGGTTAAGACTTGGGTGTTCCTCCCAGTACAATACCCCAAAGCTCCAGACAGTTCTTTTGGCTCATATAGCAAGGATTCTTGTCAAGGGCAGCATCCATTTGAATTCCTAAGTACTGCATCTTCCTCCCCTTTTGTCTTTCTAAATCCTTCTAGTGATTATTTTTACTATTGTTTCTCAGTTGGGTTTTTTTTGTTGGTTTTTTTTTGGGGGGGGTGGAGGGGGGGCAGTTTAACTGAAGCAAGCAAACTTTTCTAATTTAGAAAAAAACTCTGCATAGCAAAATAAAGGTGTATCGCTAGAGGAGATACCTGTTTGCACACTTGAATTCAGGTAGTTGTTGTGCTGGTTCAGCCATCACCATTTTATGCTGCCATCAGTTGCCTGATCACACAGGCCAACGCTGAACTCTGCAACATTCCCTCAGAAGTCTTCTTTCAAACAGTCCGGACATAGGTTCCTGTGGGCCCAGCATCGCCTGCTGGACACAATGGACAAAGACGGCTGCCTCAGCAGCCCTTCACATGGAAGGACACCCCTGAGAGAGCTCAGCAACATGCAACTAGCCCCAACAGAAGCCACACCCAACAGGAAGCTCCTCCAACTGATCAGCTCCTGGTTAATATAATCTGGGCCCTGCCCACCATCCCAACTATGACCACCTGGGTGAGGGCAGAGCCATAAAGACACAGGTGGGCCAGGTTCTGCCTCTGGAACATGAAGCCAATAGGAAAACCAAAAGATTCTGCTAGGCTGTGACTCATTCACAGGTCAATGCCAACTCAGACCCCACAGCTCAGGCCCCAGCACTTCAGTAGTGTAGAAGTGCAGAAAACAAGAGATGGGCAGCTCCTCTTCATAAGCACTGGCTAAGATCCCACTCCACTGATGCTCTTCATAGGCAGAAGCTGATGCAGTGACATGTCTTCACTGCCAGAACTAACTTCACTGTTACCTATCTAGTTGCATTCAGCATTGCAGGAATATACCTACATATATTTTCATACCTTCATCTGTTGTTCCACAGCATTTCAGACCTACCTCTACCCAGTCTTAACTCAGGACTAGTTAAGAACTAGTGTAGAACTCAGTGAATTCTACATGCTGTGGACCCACAAATACTATGTGCTGCTCTAACAAAACAGCCCCCTTCACAAAAATCATCTGACAAATATCATTTTGCTTTTGACTAAATAAAATCTCACTCCTGCTGGAAAAACATACAGAAAAAAAAATAAATCAGTGAACACTACCATAGGACTATATCTTTCTCAAAGATTTCTTTTCAAAAAGTGTCTAAGCTCCAAGCATTACAGCTGATGGCACTTACCATGATCTCATTGATCCATGTTACTGACTTTTGTGTTTGTTTGTTGTGTCTTTTCTACAAGTTTATAATCTTCTGGGTGTAGGAGCCACCTGTTATAACCAATCTCTAGTCACAGCACAGTATCCTGTAATATGGATTTGTTACGCATCAGTGAAAAGCAGGTAGCTTTCTGTACTAAGATGTAAAAGGTACCAACAATTTAGTTTGTTCATTCAAAAGGCTTCACTCTGCTTCAAACCTAGTGTGGCACAAACTGACCCCCACCAATGCTCTCCTTTTTAGCAGCGAGATTATAGTCCAGTAATGTGAGCTCTTTAACTACACCAGGTAGCAAAGCAGCACAGTACCTAACTGATAAAAGTCCTAATCTTTAGGGATCCTCTTAGTATCAATACTCCCCTCAGTTAAAAGTAATAGAAATTGGAATCAAAATTCAGAATTGAAATTAATAAGAATAGCTAGTTTTTCTACTGCAAAGAGAGCTGTGAAAAGTGAAGAATCTGCAAAGCAGGATTTGTGAAAATAAAAAGGGTGTGCTCAAGCATTAAGAAGGACCAGAGAAAAGCAATTTAAGAGTCAGATGGGGAGAAACCTGCCTTTAGACATGACCATGGGCAACACTAGGGCTCTGTGACCTTTAGTGACTGGGTCCCAGCTAACAGGGCAGACGCAGAAGGTTTCAAGTACTGGTATAAGATCTGCTCCATGGGTCATACTTCTATGTGACTCATCTTTCAAACTACAGGAGGAAAAAAAAAAAAAAAAAAGTACAACAGCATCTATCCAAACCTGCCAAGTACAAATCTGTAAAGTTCATTAATCTAAACTAACAGGTGACTAGTATTTCCGACACATTTTGGGTGAGCTGTCCTGGCACAGACTGAGTAATCTCCTTAGCGTGACAGAGTCCGAGTTGGGATTGATGCCCAGTATTGTAAACCTTACCCAGAAGTTTATCCTTCCCTATAGTAGCCTTTTTCTGTTTCTTTTTTAATTTTCCTGGGCTGTGACAGAAAGCTATTAGGATAACATTATAAGGAATGGACAGCAATACCTTCAAGAGTTCAGTATGTTATCCAGAGGAGGATAAGGTCTTCAGGAGAATAGCAGTGACATAAGCTCCAGCAGCACAGCCATACCTCTCAAAGGTGATGATGAGTACATCCATTTCTTCACTGTCCTTTACGTAATGTGTGTTGCTCTGTCTAAGATCTTCTGCAGTTGATACTACTAGTTGATATATAGAATATTCTATGATTCTACACCATCTGGATTGAAATATTTATCTATATAAAAAGGATGTCTCAAAAAACAATCCATCAACTCATGCTGACAATTATATTCCTAATATGAATACATAATATAATTCCTAATACTTAGATTCCCAAGTATGAAAGCCTGTAGGGAGAAAAACAACTCCTTTCCCATTACTTATGTATTATCCCATATATTTAGCTGATACAGGGATACACATACATGATGGACCTGACTGCTATGTTCTGATCTAGGCTCAACTCTCACAATTGCATGAAATAGTTTAATATTTTCTTCTTCCCACCAACACGCATATTCTTATGCTGCTAGGAATGCACATCAAACCCTGGTGAAGAAAGCAGTCTAATAAAAAAGAAAAAAGCACTTAAATTAATCCAGATGCAGACAATTCCATGCACTCTGCCTTGCAATATTATCCTTGTCCCAGCCATATGGAGTGGCTGGATCCAGTGTCTGCCCAAGTTTCACAAACCTCCATTGCCTTGCAGGCAAAACATGGTAGGTACACAAATTTTAATAAGATATTATACCATATTCATAAAGAGAATGGAGATGGTTTTACTATGCTAGTTATTATTATAATTATTTTTTAAATTTCAGTGTTAATAATAGCTTAGCAATTAAAGAAGTCTTAAATTTCAAATTAGCCATCATATGTAATTTCTCAATAATTAAGCCTCTGTATTATAGATACATCAATCGGTAGTTAAGTATTAAGTAACCACAACATAATGAGTAGCTCCAAGCTACTTAATTTCTTAAATGTCAGTGAACAGAAGTGAATGTTTTCCATCTGACTCATGTGAATAATCTTACTGTAGATGAAAACTCTTTAAATATTATTTTTATTAGACCACTTCTTCTGTGGGTCTACTCGATGAATATCCTTAATTTGAAGTATTTGGTAATTAGCCCGGTCAAAGACAGTGCTGCATTCATTCCTACCCTTTACTCAACAAGAACTATTTCTGGTCTAAGAAAGCTTAGATTAAAAAACCAAAATTATTTCTTTTGAAAGGGTAGTGTATTTGTCCCATAAATCCTTGAAGTAAAATAAATGGATATTAAACCAGTTTAATGCTACAAGTGCTAATTCTAGATTTAGTCTGAAGTAGAACCTCAGTGACTGGATTAACAGAGATAATTAAGAGAATGAAGCATAATAAAAATACAACATTATTGTAGGAAAATAATTGTGCTTGTTACTGCAGCTTGATAGCGCCCTTGATTAACGCAGTGAAGCTCCACAGCTTCCAAGCCTTGTTTTCTTAAGATTTACAGTGTAGAAACAAACCTTTTTTTGTACCACTAAGATCAAGCAGAACCTTCAGGAGCAACAAACTATTTCCCCGTTTGCAGCTGTGGCCAGATGTGATAGGTGAAACCAAAGAGGGGAGATGCTTGCCCAAGACAAGCAGCCATGCAGGTAAACATAGCAGAGGAAAGAGATGTTGAACTGATTAAAAAAGTAAAAATCTCCGGTTAATTACTCGTCCTCGCAGTAGCTGAGCATGCAGGTCTTTCTTGTCTGTGCTCTTTTCATGTCAGCGGGACTATACACAGTCCCAACCTGGTTACTTAAGACCTTGAACAGAACAGTTATGAATGTACCATATAATGGGATAACAGCTAATGCACATAATCCGTGGGTAACAAAACAGGCCGAGTAAAGGGCATCTCTCTGTTCTGCCTGTAAGAAACCACGGGGATGCATTGCGCCGCTCGCTTACCAAGGAGATGCCAGTGAAGTTTTCCTAAGAAAAGATCTTTGGTTCTTAAAAAATTGCACTACTTCAGCAGTAAACTCACAATGAAAAGAGAATGCTCATTTGCATCAGCTTTAAACATCCATGTTCTAGTGCTACAAAGCCTATGGCTGATAAAGTACCCTTTCTCCTTCGCAATAATTGTAATGAAAATGCAAAGATCTGGCAAGATATTTGCTGCTGAAATACTTCTGTATTACCATGGAGAATTTGGAATATCCACCACTGCACTGGAACAAAATGAAGATAAAAGAGCTTGAATGCTACTATTATTGTTAGGATTTCTTTCTTCTTTTTTGAAGGCTCCCTGGATTTCAAAGGGATCAGAATTAATCGCAGAAATAAATCAAATACTGCTGCCAGTAACAGAGCAGGAAGAAGTGTTAAATAAAAACAATAAATAGAAATGGCTACACACTAAAATAAACACACACACATATATATATAGTTAACATTTGGAAATTAACAGAAGAGTAAAGTGCCCGTGGGTGCCACCAACGACAGAAAACTAGTGTACACCTGTCTTCTAAAATAAAGGTATGTTCCCTTACTGTTTTTAAATTATCTTCTCGAGCCAAGGCCCAAGTTCTCATATAAGGAATTTCCTTGCAGTGATTTCACATTGGGCAACCACTCTAGTAAGCGGTTCACAGAATCGGGAGCGAGAGGCAGGCAATGGTGGGAGTCCTTGGGGCAAGGCTCCTTCACTCCGTAGCATCACTGATGTGTGTGCAGTAGCGAGTTCGTGGCCTGCCTGACCATCCTCCCAGGATGATACTCTGGGGATGCCGACTACAGGATGTAGAGCCAGGGAAAGAGAAGAGAAAGCTTAGGGCAGACCTTATTGCGGTCTTCCAGTATCTGAAGGGGGCCTACAAGAAGGCTGGGGAGGGACTATTCACAAAGGCCTATAGTGACAGGATGATAGGTAATGGCTTTAAACTGGAAGAGGAAATATTTAGATTGGAAATTAGAAGGAAATTCTTTACCATGAAGGTGGTGAGACACTGGAACAGGTTGCCTAGGTGGGGGTTGTGGATGTTCCATCCCTGGAGGTGTTCAAGGCCAGGCTGGATGGGCCTGATCTAGTGGGAGGTGTTCCTGCCATGGCAGGGGGGTTAGAACTAAATGATCCTTGAGGTCCCCTCCGACCCAACCCATTCTATGATGGCTCCTAGACTTCTTCTAGAGCCCTGGGATCCTTCATTCCACTCATTACTGGATCCATTATCCACTCAGGCTGGTCTGCATTTGAAATGAGGGAGCAGTTACACTGCTAACTAAATCCTTAGATAATTTTCTAATTCTTTGGCAGACTTGTTGCAAGACACAGTTAAAATCTGACTACTGCATATTTTGGGGCTTCAAAATAGTAGCTGTTAAACACAAAAGTTACATTTTTTAAAATTAAGAACTTGGTTAACTGTTTGATAAAGAAAAACATAGGCCTGTATTAAAAAACTTGTAAGGGCAGATAATAGAATTTTATAGAAAAAAAAATAGATGAAAGCTCAGTGCATAGAAGATTCTAAAGAAAATGGAGTTATTCTGTGGCTCCAGTTATGTCAAGGATACAGTACAGTGCCCCTTCCCACTGAAAGCACAGTCCAGTCTTACAGTTACCCCTTCCCACCCAAAACAGGCACACAAGAAATGGAACAAGTCCTAGCACATGCCCAGATGCTCCAAACCTACTGAAAGCTTGACACTAATGTCCAGTGCAGGGCACTTTCAGAAAATAAAGCCACTGTTACAATAAAAATTAATACAAACCAGCCTGGAGTAGAATTTACATTCCTCAAAAGCAAGTAAATTCTCAAGATGAAAGACTACCAGACCATCACACCACCATGCCATCATCCCACCAATGTTTTAGAAAGCCAAGGGAGCCAGACAAAACCTATCAGCCTGTAACACAAACACTCCCTCCAAAGTATATATTAGGTTTGGACTTGAAGTTGTAAATTTTTCCAATGACACTATTCACATGTTGTAAGAGACCCAATTCCAGCATCCGTCAAGATAAAACTAAATTTCAAATGCTCTGGTGTGCGCAAACTGGCACTTATGAGACTACCACCGGTTGAGTTTAATAACTTAGAAGGAAAAATTACTTTTAGGGGACTCCATTGAGAACATTGAGCTGGAAGCTACTGACAGGCATTGATTATGTAAACCCACAACGCTGTATTCATAAAGTAGTTTTACAAAGGGTATATGTTTCAAAACATATAAAGTCATCACATTGAAACTACCCTGCTGTAACTGTCACACAAGCCTATACATAACATCTGTTAAATGGATTAAAGAGTACCACAATGTTAAACTTCTGTATTTTAAAAGTTGTGGTGAGTCATATAGCTGTATCCTACCATTCTTCACATGACTGGGAAGGAGAAGGGGAAAAAAAAAAACCCAAACATTCAGCAATTATCAAAGCGCTATCAGCTAAAACAAGGAGAACTCTTTCCTAAAAGAGCAAAGTTTCCATAAAACAAACCAGGGGTCTTGAGAGGAGATAAGAACAGAGAAATGCAACTGATGTCACTGAACAGGAGCAAAAACTGCAGTGCCCCACTAATCACAGTACCTCCAAAAGCTTTGTGTCTATTACATAACTTGGGCTGTTCCTGTTGAATCCAATTCATACAGGATTAGTCAACCCTCTTACTGTCCCGTTCCTTCCTGAGTGCACCCCTACTCTGCAGGTTTCCATATGCAAAGGAGGCATTCTTAAATAATTGGAAGATTTGTAGGATGTAAAAGCAAATAATTTCCTAAAGCACAACAGAAGCTCACTTGTCCTCCCACTGTCCCTTTAGATAAAAATCAAATCCCAGTTTAGAGAGGCAAAGATAAATATTTTTACATAACAAATCTCAAGAATCTTTGCAAAAGCATATGCCCAAATTTTATACATTAGTTTGAAAATGTAATTTCAACAGAGCGAAATTTGATCCAGGTAAAATAAATACTTAATATTATGCAGGCTTCATTCAAGAGATGCTTAATCACACATTTCATGCTGCAATCATTGCTGGAAGTCACCAACAACATAGAATTACAAGTGGAACATGACCACCATTGCCAACTGCATTAGGGTGCCTTACTATTCCCTTATTTATGGAACAAACTTACTTCCCCAGATGACACCAATGAAAAAATTCACATATTCTCAGAGAGCACAACTCTAGCCTCAATACTTTTTACTAGGTATTTAGAAGCATCAAGCCAGAGCAAGGTCATTTGGCTCAGGACTGGTAATAACTTACCAAACCTCCTGTTTTCAACTCCAGTGTTGCAACACACAGAAAAACAAGTGTTGGTAAATCGTTCAATATAGGTGTTACATTATCTACAACCCAGAGAGAATGGCAGCTTTACTCTCCAAAAAAACACTGAATGACTTGGAGCAGACATTATTATATTCAGATCTTGACAGCTATCATATGGAAATTAATGTTTCTAGCTATATATAGTATATTGTAAAATATTCAGCCGTGTTTCTATTGTGCACAACAACAACTCCAACTGCTTCATTTCTACATTCTTTTATATGCATTTTGTATGCTTGGTGGGAGGGGATAGAAAAAGAACTTAGTGAATGATTAAGCTTTTTCTCTCTAAAAGCAAGTCATGCTGACTGTCCCAATTCATCAATGTCTGTGGAGGCTGCAAAGGAAACCTAATGCACCATTTCTGTTTCAGAATCCCTTATTCTAAACACCAGACTTCTGTTTTTTTAAATGAAGAAATACACAGACAACTAGATATTTGTTATCATAATAATGGTGAAAGATAGTGGCTTTCAACCTACTAAAAGCAATTATTTCTTTTCAATACAACCTTCTTGAATGAAAATTTTCAAAAGATTAATAAACTGAGGGAGGGGATTGACATGAAAACTTGGTTAAACATTTATGAACCATTGAACGTACAACTCTGTTTCATACCCTTCCATCTGCAGGTGAACTTGGGGACCATTGGAAGGTAGACCTGCTAGCGCCCACCTGCTCTCAAGCATGCTACAAGCATTTTCTGGCTGCTGTTCCTGATATAAAGAGAAACCTGCATCTACTGTGGGATTCACTACCCAACTTTAGCCAGATGTCAAATACAGCGGCTTACGTTAAGCAAGGCACGCAGGTCCCTCTCACTTTGAGAAGGTGAGTCTCCCACTCCATGAGAGATGGGCACATTTCCCTTCCTGTTTGCCTCTGAAGGACAGTCTCTGGGGGATCTATTTTCCCTCCCTGAGGAGATACTGGAAGCCTCAACAAGTGGCCTATCAGTCTTACAAAGCTAAAGTTACATGCTCTGAATTCCATGGTAAATTGTAGATGCAACTTGAGAGCTAAATTAAGAAATGCCTCAATCATAATGTTATAGCCCCTACATTAAGCAAATACTGAGAGAGAAAACTTACAGGGGCCCAGAGCTTGCAAGTGACCCCGAAACTCAACACCACCTAAACTGCTGGTCCTGACAGCCGTAGGAAACAGCTCCGTTCAGACTGCCTTTAGTGAAGTCCTTCCCTGCAGCGCACATTTAAAACATTTCTCAAGGATTTTCCAGTTTAGCAAGCAGGTCATTTTATTTTACATAGGAAATATTTTATTTTCCTGTAAACTGGGAGGTGACCTACAAGAAGTTTTTGTGCTATCAGAAGGTGAAATTCTGTTAGCTTTACACTAGTAGTCCTTCTGGCCTCCAAGGAACTAACCAGAGGAGAGAAGACAACAGGAGTTCGTAGTTAGGTCTTCATGCACAGATACATGCAAGTTTCTCAACAACTACATTTTCCAAGCCTGCATCTTCCCTCCATTAAGAACCACTCTTATTCCCAAGAAATATTACTTTAAAGAATATTTCCATTAAGATAAAAGCCATAAGATTATGTAGGTGGGCATATCAACACAACCTTTCTTAGTATTGCCTTTTTTTTTTTTTTTTTAATCCTGTTCTTTACTTTTCCTAAGAGCAAGTAGTTATTAGTAGCTGGAATATATATGTACAACTTTTAGGCTGTTTACGTGCCCCCACCGTGCTACTTTAGGTGGCTTCTCCATTCTTTTTAGCAGCCTATGTAAACATCAAGTAGCCACCCCCTGACTTAGGTCTGATAAAGCTCCTAATTTTTATCTTTTTAGAACTACGCCACAACAGAAAGCACTCCAAATTCATACTAGCTAAAGCTCCTCTTTATTTTTAAATTACAGGAACAGCAAGCAACATGTATGTTTACAAACACATTTCTAGAGTTTAACTGACTTCTCGACAGAGGCTTCATACAAAACTGTTCTCCATTAAGTTGTCCTGTAGCCCTCTTTGCACTGTAATTTATCGCTAGTTCTTCTCCTTGGAGTACTGTGCTAATGTCATTGTCTCATAATCCTTTTACAGAGCTACATCCATGTAAAGTGCCTAATTATAGACTGCAGAATGTCTTGATTTCCTTATTTCCTTGGCAAAGGCTGATTTTTCGTTAGATATTTAGTGTTTACCCTCTGTCACTTTCAATATAGATTTTAATCTACACAGATAGGTCTTTCTTATTTACTTGGGGCCTCATTTTCTGCTTGATTATACCAATGTAAATGAAGAGTAATTTAATTAAAGAAAATATAGTAAGTAATGGAAAATTCGCATAACTCAAAGAAAAGCCAGTCCACTGTTAGTAATGATTTCTTTTATAAATTCCAGATTCTCATCTCCTAAGTCCTTTATGGAGACAAAGCTGTAATAACAATGATACATTTTCACAGAAAAAAATAGCATTTTCCTGCTCACAAAGGGGTTTGTTGTTTTTTTTTTTCAGAGGGAATGTAGCTGGGCTGCATTTATTTTTGTATTTGCATAGTAGTAGCCACAATTAATAATCATAATATTATGGTGTATTTATAGAAGAGACTGTTTGCACATGTGAGACCTCAAAGCATCAAAAAAGCAGCACATTCATTTTTATAGCACTGAATCTCAGAATAAAAGATCGTCTCACTCCATCAGTTTTGGGCAGCTTTGCTGCACCAAATAATAATAAAAAATAGTATTTCAAAGTCTGTTTTAAAAACAGACTGTTTTAAAAACATATGGGGTGATCAAAGCGGGAGCAAAAAAGCATTTAGAAGACAATAGACCAAAATAGCACTGTTGTGGATGAAGTTTGGTCTTATTTAAAGTAATACCATTAGGGGTGTGGCTTTGCAATTAAATTTTTATTATATTCGTTTCTATGAAGAACAACCATGATAGCTCAAATTAACGACTGCAAATTGAAAAAGATGTTCAAAATGAAATGTATTTGCCCTAGCATGAAGCTCCAAGTACCATTTTTAATTCATGCTCACCAGCAAGAGCATCCTGCGGATTTCCAGCTGTCATGTGCAGGAAAATATTACTGCCATCATCTATAAAACAAGAGCCTTTCTATGAAATCGTCTGTTTAAGACTTTGTTTTAAATAGATGGAGGGAAAAAAAAGGTCTTGCTTCTCCTTTGCTTCTCCTCAGCCCTGCTCTGATGGATAGTGTTGCTCATGGGTGCAACAGATCCAACAGACTTGGAACAACCACTACGTCTGGTGACAATGATTTATTTCTGCAAGCAATTTCAAAGTTCAGACATACCATTTTTAGATAGCGGCGACCACTTAATTTCTACAACAATAAATAACAAAGGCTAAGAAGAACTGGACTTTGCCCAGAGGAAGAGTCTGTGGGACTTGCTCTTCCCTCACGCATCCCTGTCCTGCAGTGCCTTGGCTTCCTTCCCCTGCCAGACAAACTGCAGACAGACTTATATACTACCTCCTCAGAAGACAAGATATTATTTATGCATAAGTGTGTACACACACATGTATACATTTATCTATAAGCACGCATCACATACAGCATAGTAATAGACGACCTGAGGAAGGAGGAGACATGAAGGGGCCATGTAAGAGGAGAGCTAGCACTGAGGTTGGTCATGAGCAGAGGCAGCCACATGCTTTTAAGGCTTCTCAGTCCAATTTTTTGGAGCTACTTTCAGCAATGCATCGGGATGTATTTTTTTCTATTAGTAGATAAGAACCAAAGGTCGGGCAGCATGACATAAATCCCTGAGGACACATTATTGTTCGTTTGTTACAGAAACCTAAAAGGAGGGCTCAGCTCCAGCCTTTGGCGTCCTACCGAGCAGGAGTATTGAATTTATACAACTCCTTTCCTACACTGTAAATTGTATTAAAATAAACATATTCACATAGTTGTCTTCCTCCCCTCTTACCCCTTGCTCACACACAAACTCAAAACAGTACCGAGCAGAAAAAAGAAAACAACAATAAGAGACACCTTTATCAGCCTCAGCCATCTGTGTTCCTTCAGTCTGGTCCAAGTATTTTGGCAGGCATGTTCACAGCTTGCTCCTACCCAATATCATCCTGCCCTGCAAGAAAAAGTCCACTCCCACTTCCTCCCCTCTCCACCAGTGCGTGGGTCAAGCAGCATTCTTGCTCTGTCGATGGCAGGGCTTGAAATGATAAGGTATCGGTGCTTATGTTTAATTAATTATGATCTCAACACGATCACTTAACCTTATTCCGAGTAACTGCAACCCCACTTGATAACATGCATGGAGAAATAAACAGATGATAAAACCCCACACAACTGTTAGTACTGACCACAGGAATTATTTGGCATTAAGAAATTCATACATAAAAATAAAATAGAACAAGCTAACTACTTGAAAGTTAGAAGCGCAGGAGTTGAGTGCTATTAGAGAGAAAAAACAGGGGAAAGAAAATCTCTACTCCATGTACGATCACCACCGCCATAAATTAGTTTCCAGACAATCTGACGTGACCCCACTGGGGTTAAAATCTGGATTTTGCTTAATTTGTAAAGGCTCAAATTCTTTTCTCAAAGCAGACAGGCATAAAAACTTTATTAGGCAACTTTCAAAGGGAATAGAATCATGCTCAGAAAAAAGTCATTTAAATACACACAAACAAAAACGCAGGTCTCGAAAGAATAAGAGCGCAATAAACTACTGAGTACGCCTTCTGTTTCTAAACAGCCTTGTAATTGCAACATGTCTTCATATTTCAGACAGCGTGACATTTTGATGGATTAAAAAGATTTGTTGTATTGAAAAGAATCAAGAATGGGGAATGGGGAAAACACCAGGAAACCTAAGTGTAATATGATAGAAGAAAACCCCTATGGAAAATACAAGCTTTAAGCACATATTCTACAGATGTGTACCATGGCTCAGGCATCTTATTTATTCCTCTGAACTATTTCAGTAGAATTCTCTTACTTTATCAAAAATGATCCAAAAAGGAGTTGACATGAAAAGCCCTCAACCCAGTTGTCTCTCTGGCTCTCCAAGGAACAATTTATCTCCTCATATACTGCAAAGGAAACATAATCACCTATTTCCCCATACACGGTGCCTGTGGCAAACCCACACCTCTAGCTTGAAGTTGTAACTAGTGCTTTTTCTATGTAAATATACACATACGATGTGAACTTTTTTTTTTCTCCCCCCAGTTTCTTCAGGATGCTACACTCCAAATTCTTCTTTTGATAGCCAAATGCTGTTGCTGAGCTTAATGCAGCACTATCTAGTGATAGATGCCATTTAAAATAATTTGGTCCAAGCAGGATATACATTCCAAACACAGCTTAAAAAGACGACTACAGCTTTGGGTAGGTAAAACATCATATATACATTCTTAGAATTAACAGCCTCTTCCTGCATTATATTTCAATAAATGTTGCAGCTACCAAAAATAAAACTTTTGGCTAAAAACCCAAAGCGGGCTAGATAAGATGTGCTTGCTTAAAATCATAAGTTAATATTTTAGTCATCCATATTCTAGACAAAAACACAACTTGAAAAGGCTTCAAAAGCATTAAAATTGAATATACCTACAAAGGAATCCCTAAGGAAAAAAAATTTTAACACTGACTACCGTAATTCACTGGGTGAAAAGTTGTCTGTTGTTCAGTCTTCATTTCATTATGATGTTAAACTCACATCAGTGGCAATATCAGAGCAGAGCTATGAATCAGCCCAGAGCAGCTCCACATCCAATGCCTGACAGAAAGCCGTGGGCAGGACGTGGACAAGAGTGCCACAGCCCTGGTCCAGCTCTGTTCTCCAGGAGAGAGGACAGGACTGAACTGTGATGGAGACCTCCAAGAGTGGTCACCTTCTCAGTCTCCCAAAAACTACCGCAAAGAGTCACACTGCCATGCTTCCCTCGCCTTTTACACTGTTCTTCACTCGTAATGGCAAGTTGGGGCTTGACTCCGGGTTGGGAACAGTCCAGATAAGGACCTGAGGAGAACTGAAAATGGTACAGAGGGATCCTACAGAGAAAACTACAGGGTTGTTTGACCCAGTTTGGTTGTTTTCCAAGCGCATCCAACCGAGTGGCTGAAGATAGAAGTATTTCAGCACGTGCACGAAGAAGAGCATAGCTAGCCATAAGGCTGGCAAATGAAGATACATGAAATCAAGAAAGTTAAGATTTTGTGTTAATGCTGATGATACTTCACATACTGGCCATATGGCGCATTTCAAGGCTATTCCCGTTTGTTTCACTTAAAGATCTGTGAGAAAAAAATCCTTTCTTTGTGTTTCAGCTCTATTAGAGGATCCAGATGAACTTCACAGGGCTCTCAGGAGTTAGCTTCCCTCACAAGGCCACTGCAGGGAACCCCAACTTGACCAGGTGATGCCACCTCCAGGCCACAGGGTAGAGAGAGATAGAAGGCGATGCACTGCTAGAAGACGCTCTTCTTCAGAAGAAGGAGCCCCCAAAGCTCCTTCCATCTGTCTGAGCTTCTGAGGCTGGTGAATGTTTGCACCATGAGCACCCCTTTCTGTCTATAGAGCTGGATATCTGGATGGCTTCATCAAATAGAACCCTTAGAATTATTAGAAGATCACTATGTCAATACAAGCAACTGCCTATTAACAGTGTGTATGTGCAAAAACTGCAGAATATAAAACGCCAAGGCAAACACTTGTTTTCATTACTTTTTGCATAGCTGTTGGCACATAAATTACCACTTCATAATGGGCTCTCTGAAATCCTTTTGCACTAACTGATGTGACTATATGTATTTTTACAGGGCAATCCCAGCTATCAGTTTCCATCTGTTCTACTGTCCTTTTGGTATGTTATTGCTCTGAGGAAGTAAACAAAAATAGCTCTCTACAAAAACAAACCTGGGTGACAGCCTAGACTAAGGGTCTAATTAAAAATAAGATTTATTAGAATGCAGAGAAACATCATAGTAAAACAAAGACACAGTTTCTGTAACATATCTGGTATTATTCTTGGCAAAGTGAAGGAAAGCTATAAATCTACTGAAACAAACCAGTTTGGTACCGATGTACCACACTGATCTGGCATCACTCGTCCTGACTACGAGAATATGTTAGGAAATCTCTTTGTTTTGCTTCAGCTTTAGTCACCATAAATTTATTTTCTAATTAGAACCCAAGAGTATTAGGCCTTTTCTACACACAGGTTTTGCACAGACAGGATTACATGGGTAAGAAACCAAACTAACTTAACAGTAACGCTGCTCCCTAGTCTAGACACAGTTCAAACAAACTACACCAGGAGAACTATGTCATGCTAAGGGGCTGCTTTGATATAAATTACATGGGTGGGAAGTGGTCCTTGCAGTGGTGGTTCAACAAAATCCAACCTCTAAAAAGACTCAGAAGAGACCATGGAAAAGTCTGGAGCCTCCTCCCATTAGTCAAAAGGGTACAAACATCCTCTGAGGAGACACAATCTCAAATTTAAAAAAAAAAAAAAACCAACAAAAACCAAAACCAGAGAAAAACCAAGAGTAAAAATTTCAGGAGCCAACAAGAATGTAGTATTACCCCAGTAAAGCTAGTGGTGAGAGCTGGAGACACCAAGAGGGCAAACAAGTTTTGGTGACCAACTTCTGCAGTTCTAAGTGAACAGGCACCGACTGCTTCGCCTAACACTAACACATGGAAAGAAACCTGCACTCCAGCCGCTCAAGGTGGGTATCATTTTACATGGAAAAGGACTCACTTATTAACATCGATAGAACCCAAGAATCATTTAGAGATTTGTATGAAGAATTTAACACTTAGCAAAAATAAGCACATGAAAGTTTTGCTCTGATTTTTGGCTATTATTTCGAGTGTTTGCATTAGAGACACATGAAAAATAATATTTTCCATAATAAAGAATGTTGGTTTTAGAGTCTAGTGAGTTTTAACATAAAAATTATGAAGTGACCTCACATGCAAAAATGCCCAGAGGCTGCTAAAATAGCAAAGAAGTGAGAAATTCTAGATATTAAGAAAATGTAGCAAGGCAGAACCATTAGAGAAATTAGAGAGGATGAAAAAAGGAACAACTTTGCACTGAAACCCACAAGTTTGTTTGGAACTGTTTTTGACACAAGACACATTCATCTCCCACTCTAGTTCAAGGACAGCTTAGAGATCCCTTTTCAGATCAGTCCAAATGACAGCAATAGCTTAAATAAGTACACATTTCTCAGAATCAGCTATATCAGCACTAAGAAGAAAAAAAAACTGGCTTTGGAGCTGGAACAAGGCTGCAGATTTTCATTGTTTACTCATGCGTTTCGTAAGTAGTTTCCTTTGTCAAGCTACAATTCATGTGCCATGTATCATTAAAGAATAAGACGATTTATAAATAGTATGAATACAAGGAGTACCCCATTGTTCTTATTTGTACTGGTAAATATGAGACATGCCAGATAAGACTTCCCTGAAGTGAGTTTCAAATTCTCTTACTAAATTTAAAGCCCTTCACTGTCAGCCAGTTTGGTTAGAAACGTAACACCTTCAATGTCTTGCCCCACCAATCCACCCCTTCCCCTCTCTCAAAAGGATGTTTGGTCTAGCTCTTCATCCCTCAAGTGGCACCCAGCTCAAACAGCACATGGGATGCTTCATGCTCCTATGGCTCCGGCAGCCTCTCCTGCAATGTGTCCTGTCATTCCTGCTTAGGAGCATCTTCCCTTTCTTTGTCTGAGTTTTTGGAGCTCTGCACCAGATACGTGCAACAGAGGAGACAGTTTTTGAGCACCTCCACCCTTACTCCGAGGTCCAGGGAGGACCCGCAGGGTGCATGGTGACATGGAGCTAGCAAAGCCACTGGACCTAGGCTGGTCTGAGTCAAAAAGCTCCACAATAAACTAGTTACATCATGCTATCAGGGTTTTATGGCCATGGCTGCAGCTCACACCAAGTCAAGGTGAAATGTCCTATGATTTTATTTCCCAGGAGAGGGCCGCTCATTCTGCCTATCTTCATTAATTTCCAGATCTTTACTATGCCAGCAGTAAGCAATGTCTAAAATCCCCATCTCTTACCTGATAAAAAAGAAAAAACCACTTTTTTCCTTGATTATTGATTTGGGTGCCAAAAGCCTCCCCCAAATTGGAAGTCCAAGCTCCATGACAATGAGATGCAGCACAAACAGCAGCTACGAATGTACAAATGCAAAAGAAATCTCAGTGCCTGATCACTAAGTATTTCATTTGACATTTATACATTTTCCTCATTTATACCCTTCCCTCCCTTCCTTGGAAACTATGAACCTATCTAAAGTACATGAAAGACGTTCAAGTAGTTCATCTCCCAGACTGTTACCCTCTCCTTTGTCATACCCGATATACATGTTAGCACCACTGCAAACCCACCACTCCTTTCAGGGATGCTGTCCACTGAAGGGTTAAACATGCAAACTAGAGATCCTGTCTAATTCCGCTTAATCCCTAGTCACACAGAAGATGAGGTATTGTCCTGGGTTCCTATTATTACTGCCAGACGAGAAACAGGGTACAATGTACGACCACCCAAAATATCCCACAGCATATGATCATTGTTTTGGGAGGCAGGATTGAAAAAAGTCGCGTGGTTTTCAAGTGATGCCCATATGCACTAGTCATTCTATAGTAAATATAAAATCATGATGGTGAAACCCTCCGAGGTTAAAAGAGAATTTATGCTGAAGATCCAAGAGAAAGGAGCTAAGCAATTGCTGAGTTTTTTCTTTCAGCAGAAACACATTAAAAGGCGTAAAAGAGCAAACAAAAGGGCTCCTTTCAGGACACCTATATTATTTTTTTCTTTTCCGAGAAGAACAATACAAGACCTAATGACTAATACAAAAGGGGAAAAACTAAGACTGATCACAGAACACATTCACACAATGTCAAATCATCTAGTTTGTAGATTACACAGAAATAGGACGAGTCCAAAATAAATAATAAAAAAAGCTTTCAAATTCAATAATAACTATCCAAAATTACACCACTTAGCTGTAAAATATGATGGAACAAGCCCTTTGGTTTTCTTTGCAAATCTCAGAGTATTTGGCACTTTGAGCATAAAGCTTTACCTCTTGACTTGCACTTTTCTGACACCCACACAAACTTTTCTCTCCATATAATAATAATAATAACAAGCAAAGAAGCATACACAAATATGAAACCTAGTTCTAAAAAAAACAATCCACAAACTGTAAACAAATTGTTCTCTGCTTCCCAAACTGCTTTGCTGTTGCTTTACTGAAAATACAATGCAACCCTTCAGTTGAAGGCATGTCAGCACCTTCAGGTTCAGAAGGGGATTCACCACAGTCCTGCCATCACATAGCTCTTCCAACTGACCTTCTCTTCAGATAGACAACCCCAGTAGCTATGCAATCAGTGGATCAACAGCCTGGTCCTATAGAGCAAACTCTAGGGATGGATGAGAAAGACTGGAGAGAAACTTTTTTAGCTGGAGAATCAAGTGGATCATTTAAATATATTTCATATTATTAAAAAAAGTAGAGTTTAGTGACAGAATTTAGGGGGGGAGTGAAATCATATCATTTCCCAAGGACAAGGATTGATTCTCTTCTAGAGCAAGCATTTTCACACAAGCCTGATCTTCTTTTATACTTGCCTGCTGGCTAGACAAAGCCTGGTCACTGCTTCGAAGCTGTAAATACCACTATTTCACACCAGATATCTGCCACCCAGAGCCACTCCTAAAGTATACGTTAGACAAAAGATCTATTGACTTTCCTGCTGCTGCTCTCCTCATCAATCTCAGCCAGTAAGTTTAACACTGGGTGGCTCTGAGTGCTCAGTGGGTCACTCGCGTGGCACAGGGCAATTAAGATGATGCCCAGCATCAGGACAGAAGGCGTAGCAGGTGGTGAAGAAGAACATAGAAGTTGTTAAGCACACGCTGTTCCTGGTTTTCCCTTTAACCATATTCAGAAACAAAACTCAACACATTCTTCATAAGAGAAGGAAGAAAGAAAATACACAATACTCAAGCTTTTTCCTCACAAAAACCAAACAGAAAACAGACAGACAAAACTTACAACCAGCTTCTCTGTTCAGAAAGCTGTCAGATATAGTGGTACCAGACCTATTAGGCTTTGTCTGCACACCTGCGTCAATGCTTTACAACTTACTTCTCAAAGGGGAATCTAAAAATCAGTCAGCCTTCCTCTTGCCATGTATATACCAAAAAAAAGTTGAAGACATTATGGGCAAATAAACACTTGAGTTTTGTGGCTTTAGATATTCTACAGGTTCATGCACATTCATTGTCCCTCATCAGTGTTCTGGTTACACCACCACTCAAGCCATCACTTTAAAAACCAGGAATGGAATAAAACATTAAACCTTCTGAATTACACGTGATTCACAAAGACTTTAAGTATGAGTGTGCGTTAAGGTGGGTTTCGAAAGATAAGAGACAGTGTTCATGTACTGGGTACCTGCTGTCTTTTTACGAAAGAAGATTAGCAGCAAACTCTCTTAAGACTAAAGTGTGTGCACTGCATACATCAAACCAAAACCAAAAAAAGGTGCCATCCAAAAGCAACATGGAAAAAAGCTGCATTGCTTGTTCAGTTTGCACAAAACATCACTGTAGATCTTGTTCAAGTGTGGGCCAGCAAAAGCTGTTCCAGGGAAATGCAATCAGTCAAGAGAAAGACTGTATATGGTTATGTTTTAAAGTTGATAGCTGATTATAATTTAGAATATATTTCTAAAGAAGCACAGTAAGCTAATTACATTTGGGAGAAGCAGCATTTTAGAAGCTGCAAAGACACAACCAGTAATATGAAATCCTAGCTCCAACTATTGCTTTCAACATTCTTTACAGAATAAAACATTTGCTTTTGATTTCAGGAGTGGTTTGTATTCAACAATGTAAAATTAGTTTAAAGTTTCAATGGTTGTTCTCTTCCCTGCTCACCACATATTAATATTAAATACTTTTACAATATGCGAGGCTATTGCAACCATAGGCTCTCCTATGAGTCCTTCTACAGTCAAGAAACTCTTCTGTCATATAGGAAGACTCAAAATTGAAGGACTGTCATCCAAACATCCACTGCCAAAGGCTTAACCCTCAAAGAAACTGTCCATCAAGACAAAAGATGATGTAATAATAATTTTAAAAAATTATAAAGGTTTAATCTTTCACAAATTATTAGCAGGCGTACAAAGACCTATGTAACAGGAGTCTTCTCGTAAACATAGCATGATTTATTTAAACCAGCAACACTACTAGAACGGGTCGTTTTCTAATACACTACTGCTCTTCAAAACATGATAATCAACAGCACATAGAACACACACTAAGACAAGCTCTCTCATACGTGCCAAGAAATTTTTGAGTTTGAACAGTGCTCAAACTCCCTGCCTACCAATTACTTTACAGAGCATCAGTCACTGCCAGTAGAGTGAGGTTACATACCTATACAGATCACGCTTAAACTACAGTAAAGCAAGAAAAAAAGTGGCTATAAAAAGGTACAGCTGCCAAGAAAGAACTAGAAACACCACATCTGCTAAAATAAAAAAGAAAAAAAAAACAAATCACCACAGTATCCTTGGTGGCTCAAAACTAAGACACAGTTCCCAGGAGGAAGTATAGCTGGGTAATGTCTGGGACACATAGAGTTATACTATATTGAGGTAATACGTTCAGTGGGTGAGGGGAATGGTTGAACCACTGCACACTACCAGCATCCTCTGCTGGTTGACCCACTCAGTGCTTCCAGCCCCAAACTTCTAGGAACTGCAAGTGAAATGGCTCATCATGAAGTGCAGAAGGCAGACTCAGGAGATGGTGCAACTTCAAGCGAACACAAGGTTCCCTATCACACCAGGCTTCTCAGTATTCCCGCAAAACACAGCAAGAATGGTGTAAGTGATCAGCTCTGTGGCTCAATTAACAGACAGAACAAATTAAACTTTTGTACTTCGTAGACATTTCAAACCTGTTTTCCACACTTTGCTCCTCAACCTAGTCATGCAGAGAACATGTAAAGACCCCTCAGTCAAGGCAAGTGGCTTTGTGATAAGGAGAATTACCAGCTAAAATGTTACACTTTTACCATCTGTCACATCCAAGAACAGAAACAACGCCATTCTCTTACTCATCAGTGTAAAGAAGCAACCCAAGTTGGAGATGCATGAGGAGACCTATCTGAGGGACTGAACCAGGCAGGGACACCAAGCACATTCAAGACTGGAGACATGAGATGAACTGCTCAAAGCAATCCCCCGCTGGTCAGTTCTCAGACAAATACCAACACGATGAATGTAGTGAAAGAAGTTCAGTCATAATTCACACAGAAATACTTAAAATAATCAGCAATTGCTACAATGAGAAGGCATGCAAAACTCCAAAACACCTGTGATGAAAGCTTTTAGCATCTAAATTAGTATTTAAAATTTATTTCACCAACATGGTGCCTGCAGGACCCAAATTTAAGCACTACACCTGAGCCTCTCTCACATTTCTAGAGGTGGCTTTGAGGAAAACAGTTTGAAGTATACTAGTTGCAAGCTATCTTGAATGAATCAGCAGACCTAGCTTTCAGGTCTTCTACTGTGCACTACCACCTGTGAAACGGCTAACAACAAATACACAAAATGGCTTATTTAAAAAACAAACAGGTAAATGACTACTGAATAAAAGCTTTACCTCTGCTCGTTGCGTGCGGGGCAACACAGATGACTTTTCAATGGCATAAACATCCACCAAGTAGAGACGTGCTCCTTGCTCCCTGTCCAAAATGGCAGCGGTCTGGATGACACCAGTATGGCGCCCAATGGTGAAGAGGCGCCCGAGACTCTTATCTTCGCATCGGACGGACACGATGTAATATTCCACCTGAGCTTCGGAGCCCCGCGGACTTGCCGCTTCGATAGAGATCACATTTGTCCCGATAGGCTCACCTTCTTTTAAGATGGTTATGTATTTTGGCTGAGTGAAAACAGGCCCGTCAACTCCTTGAAGAATTATAGTCATCTCAGTGGTGGATTTTCTCCTTTCAGGGCCAAGATCCGTGGCAGAAACAATCAGATTGTATATGAGCTGGGAAGGCACCAAAGCTGATGCTACTCTCAAATCTCCGCTATAGCGATCCACGATGAAGGTTTCGGTATCTCCATTGACTATTTCATATTCCACTTCTCCATTGGCACCCTCGTCAGGATCTGCAGCAATAATTGTTGTTAGGATTGAACCGATCACAACCGAGGGGTCGGCTGCGAGAGCGTTTTGCGATATGAACACGGGAACATTGTCATTTTGATCCGTCACCAAAATGGTCACATTCTTCAAAGCAAATCGCCTGGACTCCACAGGAACAGCCTGATCGGTAGCTTTGACTGTTAACTCAAAGAGATTAGCAAACTCGCGATCTATTTCAGCGTTGGTAAATATTGTCCCTCTCACTTCATCTATACGGAAATGGTTGCCCCTTGGCATCTGTTGAATGATTGCATAGGTTAGCTGCCCATTAATATCTGCATCTGGATCATGAGCAGTCACAGAAATGACAGAGCTACCAACAGGAACGTTCTCAACAATAGATTTAAAGATGTCCCCTGGAGGAAAATTAGGAGGGTTGTCATTAAAGTCCCTAACATGTATTACCACTGACATTGTAGATGACCGCGGTGGCCTTCCTTGGTCTTTTGCTGTTATATTTAGCTTATACAGAGACTGTGTCTCAAAGTCCAGTTTCTTCGCAAGAAAAATACTACCGGTGTTAGGACTGATGCTAAAGGTCCCATGATTGTTTGTCCCCGTAATGCTATAGTGGAGGTCAGCATTGTCACCTGAATCAGAATCAGTGGCAGTGACAGATGACACAAGTTCACCTACTCTCATGTTTTCCAAGACATCCACTAACAAGGTTGATTTGGGGAAGGAAGGACTGTTGTCATTTTCATCCAATACATCAATGCTCAACATGCAAGTTGAACTTAGGGAAACTGCTCCAGAGTCTACCGCCTGGATGACAAGTGAATACGATGCAGTAGCTTCATGATCTAGCTTACCGACTAAGGTCACTTGGCCTGTGCTACTGTCTATTGCAAACTGGTTTTCCTCATTTCCTTTGATTACAGAGTAGTGAATCAATCCATTAACCCCCTCATCAACATCTGAGGCAGAAACTCTCAGAACTTGAGTCAGATTTGCTGCCAATTCTGATATAGTAGCTTGGTAGAGATCCTTCAGAAATTTGGGGGCATTATCATTGATGTCTTTCATGTAGATTTGTACAGTTGCCTGATCCTTTAGAGGCTTTGGCAACCCCTGATCTGTTGCTATTACCGTGAGACTAAATACTGCAGCTCCCCTCTGTCTCATAAGAGCTTCTCTGTCAAACTGATGAGTGCTTCTTATTTCCCCCGTTACTGTGTTCAGCTCAAAATCTGGCTGCATGTGCTCAAAGGAATACCTGACTTCACCATTCAGCCCAAAGTCTCTGTCTACAGCATTTATTTTACCTACGTAGGATCCACCTCTCTGCTCCTCTTCAAAATAAAATACATAGTTGGTACTGTTGAACAGGGGCCTGTTATCATTTACATCCTCCAGAATTACAGTAACGTTCACGGTGGCGTTCAGTGGTTCTACTGCTCTATCAGAGGCAACAACCAGTAAAACATACCTTTCCTGAAGTTCACGGTCCAGTTCACTTTTTATATAGAGCTGGCCATCTGGGAATATGCCAAAGGCATCCCCAGTATTTCCTTCAATTATACTATAAGCTATTTCGCCGTTTACTCCCGAGTCTTTGTCGGAAGCCTGCACCTTAAAAAACCTGGAATTCACAGGCTCCGACTCCAAAATAGTAATTTCATAGGAAAGCTGGTCAAACACGGGCGCGTTATCATTTACATCATGGACAGAGACAGTCAGGATAAAGTTAGAGGACAGCTGCGGCACCCCCATATCCGAGGCCAGGATTTCAACCTGATAAGACCCCGCATTTATGTCAAGTGGCCCCATTAGGCTTATGGCACCTGTTTGTTCATTGATTGAAAACAAGCCCTTTGGGTTCTGTTTAAGGCTGTAAAGGACCACTCCATTAACACCTTCATCAGGATCAAGAGCTTTGGCCTGGAATATGGTATGCCCAGCTTTCCAGTTTTCAACCACATTTACACTTTCCACCGCATGAATAAAGTGTGGGGAATTGTCATTTAAATCTTTGACAGTTATATTGACCACAGCATCTCCAGTTATCGCCCCACCGCTAGCAACCACCTTCAGCTGGTAAAATGCTTGCTCCTCCCTGTCAATGACACTGGCTGTGGTGATCTGCCCTGTCACTCTGTTGATGGCAAACATACCCTTTTGGTCACCTGTCGTAATAAGATAACTGATGTTGGTGTTGAGGTCCATGGTGGAAGCAAAAACAGTACCTACATGGTAACCCAGGGCAACATTTTCAAAGACAACAAAACTGTACATGCCCTGGCTGAAAACAGGTGGATTGTCCTGGGTGTCCAAGACAGTGATGGTGACAATGGCTTGGTTCTGTGACTGAAGATGGCCACCATCAGTGGCCACGATCTGCAGCTGGTAAGCAGTTTTCTCCTCCCTGTCAAGGGCTATTTTTGTTGTGATGACCCCTGTCTGGCCATGGACCTGAAACCTGGAGGTGTCTCCAGCCGAGATGCTGTACTTGACCGTCCCATTGGGTCCCAGATCAGGGTCCGTAGCAGACACTGTGGTCACGTAGGTTCCAGCTGGCTCATTCTCTTGGATATTGGCAAAATACTGAACAGGGTAAAACACAGGGCTATTGTCATTCACATCCAGGAGACTCACATTAACTCGGGCTATTGAAGAAAGGGGAGGAGAGCCTAAATCAGTGGCTAGGACCTGCAGGGAGAAGTGAGCCTGCTCCTCCCGGTCCAGCTGTGAGATGGTGCTGAGCTTGCCTGACACAGGATCCAAGCGAAAGATCCGGCGAGGGGCCACCGAGTACGGGCCAACTGCTGCCAGTGCTGGCTCAGCTTCCTGCAAGGAGAAGCGGACAGTCCCATTGTCCCCCAGGTCCCCATCTGTGGCACTCAGGACCAGCAGCTCAGTTCCTGATGGGGAGTTTTCAGCCAGGGACACCTGGTAGCCCTCGGGTTGAGTGAAGCGAGGTTTATTATCATTGACATCCAGGATGGTCACCACCAGCTGTGCGTAAGAGAACTTGGGCTGCACGCCCTGGTCGCGGGCACTGATGTTGAGCACCACCTGAGAAGCAGTCTCCCGGTCCAGCCCGCTGGAGATGGACGTGCCCGCAGGATGCCCGGCAGTGCTGCCCTCAGGGCCAGCTGTGGTGACCAGCCCGCTGTGCTCACTGATGCGAAACCAGCCAAGCTCATTGCCCGAGACGATGCTGTATTTCAGGTTGGCGTTGAGGCCTGAGTCACGGTCCGTGGCACTCAGGCCCCGCACATAACTGCCCAGGGGCACCTCCTCACTAATGTTCACCCTGTAGACCGACTGCCCAAAGACAGGGGGGTGGTCATTAATGTCATTCACAAAGATCACCAGGCTGGCTACTGACGAGCGACTCACAGGAGCCGCTGCCACCCCATCAGGGGAAAGGGAAGAAGTCGGGGAGCCCGGTGGTGGTGGTGGGGCTCCGTAGTTATCTGCCACTGCCACCGTAAGGTTATAGGCCGGGATGCGCTCCCGGTCCAATGCGGCCGCTACCTTTATGAGGCTGAGGTTGGGTACCTTACTGCTGTGCACCTCAAAGTGCCGCTGCTCGTTTCCCGCCAGGATCGACACAGAGATGTTCCCGTTGGCCGCGGGGGAGTCAGCATCGCTCACCGTCAGCAAGGCCACCACCGTGCCAGGGGCTGCGTTCTCGTCCACGGAGGCAAAGCGGGAGGTGGCCGGGAAATAGCGAAACTTCACCCGAGGCTCATTGTCATTGACGTCAAGCAAGCGGATGAGGGCCTCAGCCCGGCCGCTCAGCGCCGGCACCCCTCGGTCCATGGCCTGCACCGTCAGTGAGTACTGCTGTCGCGTCTCGTAGTCCAAGCGCTCCCGGATGCGGATCACCCCACTCTCAGGGTCCACCTCAAACGGGAGGCTGCCAGCCCCCTCCCCACCACTGCCACCATCACCTCCTTCCAGGCGGTAGCGGATGTCAGCATTGGTGCCTTCATCGGCATCAGCTGCAGCCACCTGGAGAACGCTGGCCCCAACAGGCGCGTCCTCAGGCACTCGTGCCTGGTAAAGAGTCTGGCTGAAGATGGGTGGGTTGTCATTGATGTCCTGGACGGTGACGTTGACCTGAAGGTACCCCCGCCGACGGGGCTCGCCCTTGTCCTCCACTTGCACCAACAGCTGGTAGGTGGGGGTGACCTCCCGATCCAGACCACCCCGGGAAACCAGGTGCAAGAAAGCTCCTTCACCGCTGGGGTTGAGGGTGATGTTGAGCCGGAAACGTCCCTCCTCGTTACCGGCCACAATGCGATAGGAACCGTGGTCTACCCCGTTAGTGCCACTGTCAGCATCGGTGGCCGTGTCCAGGATAAGCTGGCGCCCGCTGCCCGTGTCCTCCTTGAACGTCACCACGATGGAGGGGTCGGGGAAGACGGGCGCGTTGTCGTTGAGGTCGAGCACCAGGACCCGCACCTCGCTGGGGTAGGTGGGCTGGCTGGAGAGAACCACCAGGTCCACCACATCGCTGGCCAGGCTCTCGCGGTCGATGGTGGCGCGGGTGTGGAGGGCCCCCGAGGTGGCGTTGATGGAGAAGAGAGCGTGGTGCTCGCTCAGGCGGTAGGTGAAGCCGGGCCGGGTGGCGATGGTGCCCACCCAGATGCCGGGCGGCTGCTCCTCCAGCACCTGGAAGACCTGCCGGGGCTCCGCGGCGGCGCCCGGCGGCGGCGGCAGCAGCAG
>VZZY01017194.1:682640-696621 GCA_013400335.1 Eurystomus gularis
CGCCGCCGCCACCGAGCCCCACGCGCGGGCCGGGAGCGCCCCCTGCTGCCCCGCCGCAGCCACGCGTCTCGGTAACCGGGGCTGGGGGCTCCTCGCTGGCCCGGGAATGGGGGTTTGGGTGTTGGTGGTGACGGTGAAGCATCACAGGGATGCAGGAGCATCGTAGGGATGCAGGAGCATCACATGGAAACTGCATCCTTGGTCTTCATCCCACACCTTCGTGCATCCCGAAAAGGCAGCGCCTTTAAATGACCTGGAAAGCCCTAATTCCGCCTGCCTGTGGTCACCGCCAAGGGTGAAGCCAGGGATAGCCCCGAAACCAGTGGTGTCACTGGAAGCAAAAGTCACATTTTTAATTTGTCCACCTTGAAATACAAGCATGGAGGTAAACACGGTGGTCCGCCAACCTGTAGGCAGCAATTAAGCTGGACGAGGTAACTCCAGCGTGGCCACATAACAAATCAACAAATACAGAGTCTATTTGTCCTTGTGAGGTAGCTCATGAACCTGGCAGTGAATTTTCCAGCATGGAAAAGTATGAAAAGGGAGAAGTTCAGTGAAAAGAAATGAGTGTATGCGTAATGCAGAGCTGGAAGAACTGTGAGGATAATATAAGGGAGAAATTTCTTGCACTAAGGGTGCTGAAACATTGTCACAGGTTGCCCAGAGAGGTGGTAGATGCCTCATTCCTGGAAACATTCAAGGCCAGGTTGGACAGGGCTCTGAGCAACCTGGTTCAGTTAAAGACTGTCCCTGCTCGCTGCAGGGGGCTTGGACTACCTGACCTTTAAAGGTCCCTTCCAAACCAGAGCATTCCGTGATGCTATAACGTGTCACAGGTGGTTTGTTTTCCCCTATTTCCCTCATATGATGAAAAAAAAACAACAACAGAGATCAAGTAAACATTAGCAGGAGTCTTGATTGGAAGCGGTTAGTAAAGAAGAAGTGGTGGTTCCTGTCTCTGGATGGTATTGTCATCTAGCACAAAGAGATACTTCTGGCCATTAAGTCCTGCAGATCCCCATTTCCTTTAGATGATGGAGCCTCAAACCCACAGTCAGTCCTGACACCGTGTGGGACCTTCCCTCTCTGACAGAGCTCTCCTCAGCTTATATTTAGTTTTCCACTTTTCAACATCTGCTACCAACCTAAAGAAGGACATTTGTACCTGAAATTTGGTTCAGTAGAAGACCGCAACATTATCTACAAACTGTTCTTGGTGGAAACACCTCCCACCCTCTCGCCAGGAGCTGGACAGCAGATGGATGCGACAGCTAAGAAGGGATCCCAGGTCCTGCCTGCCTGCCTGGAGCAACACTGTTAAAGCCTGCACCCATTCTTTGATATTTAACTCCATCTACAGGCGTGCATCGACCCTTGCCTGCACTGAGCAATTCCCTGGGTCTTCCTGAAAGGCAGCCCTGCGTATCTAGGTGGTTTTATTTTTATTATGAAATACAGATGCACTTTCATCTGGGCTCTTCAATCACATGCCAAAATTAAAAATGCTACTAGAAACACATGAGAATTCAAATATGTGACAACTCAGCATCAGCCTTTTAAATGCCATACATCTGAGGCAAGCAAATTGCATAAAATTCTCGAAAATACCTAGAAAATAGGGGGAATATCTAGATAATAGGATTTAAGTCACCAGGTTTATGCTATACTTGACACTCGCCTGTCAATATAAAAAGCCAGAATTATGATGTGTGCCCCTTGCATTATATTAACACAAATGATTCATTGCAAAACTTTGCAAGTCACACAGGATAATAAATCAAATGATATCTATCTTGCCAGTTTACAGGCCTTGTGATTTAATATTTGGAATTATATCGCTGATCTAATATGATGGCTGTAAACATTGGCGAGTTGTTTCAGAGACAGAATTTGCTTAAGCCTTTTGTATCCACAGATATAAAGCTGTCCTAGATGTATTTCTAGGTACAAGACGCCTACAAAAGAAAAGAAAACCCCAGCCCTTAAATTCCTAAAGTGTTTCGCTATATCAAAATCTATTTCATAGGATTCAGAAAGTGGTTTTTTAAAATCAAAATGTTTACAGAAAATTATATAAAATTTTACAGCCACTTTTCAGTTACTGAAAGAATTTGGGGCAAAAAAAAGTTCATAACATTCTTACTGCAGCTGTATTATATTTTTAATGTGAGTGAATTCAAGTGTAGCCAAAGTTACGAGATGTTTTAAGAACAACAATTTTACTTTATTCTTTTTTGGTTTTGAAAAAAGTTATTTTAATGGCTAAGAAAAAAAAAAAACAACCACAGCCCATTGAAACTTAAGCAGCTTATGGTAGATATAAATCGACACAAACATACCTGCGCTGTCATTGGTACTGTCAGCAAGATGTGTTTCAAATGGGTTAATGGAACAGTGCAATAAATCCCTTGGGATCCGTTTTCTCCTCTGTCACTGCCCCTAATTTTGCTTCCTGAAAGATGAACCGTTTGTTGATAGGAAGATTCAGGTGTGACTGTCACAAACACTGTGTGATTTCTGCTTACCAGTGGTAAAAAGACTGGCCAGGACTGAAGAAAGGAAGGGCAGTAAGAAAAGCTCATTTGCCAGCCACAGGATCACGGCCAGCAGGTCCCTTGAGTCCAGGTCTTGCTGAGCAGCTCAGATGAGAACAATGACGGCTGCGGTGAGGACTCCCCATCTTACCTCGGGAAAGAGCAGTTATGAGGAACCTACTGGGGTGGGAAGCAGGAGAGAAGTCATTAATCACCCCCAGCAGGGTTTGTCCCTGTTCCGCAGACTGAAACTAAACCAAACCTATGATTTTACTGGCTTAGGAAAGCTGCTTAAGAACTAAAGCGTGTGGAAACCATGACCATCTCCATCTCCAATGGATGCAAGTGCTACCCAAGTTGTTTCAAAAACCTAAAATTCTGTGCACTTTAAGAATTTTTTTTTGCTTAGCGTGAGGGTAATAGAGCGAAGAAAAGAAGAAGAGAGATCTTAAAACTCAGGGAACCCCCCAAATTCTTCCCTGAAGCCCATTGGAAACTTTGCATGGTGATCTGTTTCCTCTTTGCAATTCTTAGAGCCTAGGAGTAAACCATGACTGAGAGACACCCTAAGCCAAGTTCTACTTCACATTCCATTAGCCTAAGTCCAGAGTAGCTCTGCTCATGCCAGTGGAATTACTCTGGTGGTACATCAGCGTAAGCCTGGGTAGCTTTGACCCCTTTTTAGGTTAACACAAATAAATTTAGACACAGTTAAGGCTGTGCTAGGAAGTGTTCCACCCCTCCTAATTTGTAAGTGCAGAAATAAAGTGGAGAAAGGTCATTTTGCACTTTTCGTCTTGCCTACAGCTCTGTTGATAACACAGCCCAACACTTCATCAGGCTTTCACCTTCAGATACAGAAAAAGCAATCTAATCCCAATGCCGTCCAGCTCACACTCCATTGCAAAGTCTTAATAGTGACCTCATAGTGTCCAATGTCAACAGATCAACACATCTGGCTGTCACGTTCAGTGTGTTTCCAAGGCTGTTTTGCCTAAAGTGGCCAATGATGCTGCTGAAATGTTGTGCTGGAAGACACAGAAGGTAGAGGAGCAAGTGATGAATGAAACGAAAAGCATTACAGAGAATAAAGTAAGCTTTTAAGGATGTTTTCCTTCTGTGTAAGCTAAATGAAAGTTCAATGCATACCTATTATCTCACACAGTCCTCAGAGGTCTCAGATTTATAATCAGATATTACAACAGGCCAAGAATTTTATTCTGCAGACAGAACAAGAACTGGTTACAAGTTCAACAGATCTAGTGGGTAGGTTTCTGTGTTTTGTATTTGGTGAGCTGCAGGCAAGACCACAAAAGTCCTGTTTGATGCACCACACTCCTGAGTAACTTGGGACTATGCACCAGGCATTTTCATTATTCCTTGCAGGCAGCTGGAATCCTGCGCACACTTGCATTAGTATGGTTTACAGCTGGACTAGATGATCTTACAGGTCTTTTCCAACCTAAAAGATTCTATGATCACCTACAGACCCCAGCTTCACTTATGGTAGGAGATGTCAGAGTCTTTTTAGGAAGGACTCGATCTCCTCGCCTGCTTAATGTCATTCCTGCAAGGGCATATGGTGGAGCTGGAAGCTGTTCAGAGGACCGCCAAGGTCTTCCCAGGAAGTAGTTTCTAGTTTCACTAGGATGATACATAAAGGAAATGCCACCACTTGGTTCCAGGAAGATATTCCTGTACTCCTACATGCAGCAATCTAACCCTTTCACTTCTCATCAGTGCTGCACTGGGGAGCTTTGTAGCCAGGAAACTAGGCAGGTGTCTTTTAAAAAAAATCTTAGTGTGTCCCAGAGATACAGCAACAGCTACCCTCTGGGTGTAAGCTACACTCCTGGTTCCTACATACACAGCTTTCTGCTCCATTAAAGTACATTTTCATCTGAGTTCAGCTTCCCAGTAGGTAAAGATAACCAGTAAGGCAGCTTGTTTGCGGACATTACCACTCATTTTTATGTTTTATGTGTGTAATGTGCTGTATCTCAGTCAAAAAGCATTCCAAATTGCTCTGAATCACTGACTTACCATTCTGCTACACCACACATTTTGCTGTTGGCTGGTGTTTGTATCAGAATTCATTTCATTTCCTTCTAGACCTGGAATAGTATTTGACCAAGACTAGGTGGTTTCTGGCAAAGCCGCTAAAAACACGCTTAACAAAATGAGGACACCTCAGTAACTCTTTTTTTTTTAGGTTGATCAGTCCACTTGTGTTAGTGTATTGAACACAGACTGCTCTCTAGGCAGGGATATTTTATCAGGATTCATATGGGATTAAGTTAAATACTGTAAAGCACCCTAATATCACTACTCACAAGACCTGTATCAAACTCAGTTTTTATTAGATTTCTTTGTTTCTCAGATAAATCCTATTTTTAAATGTGTTACAAACCAGCTTGGCATTCATTGCTTTAATTCTGTGCTTGCACACTGCAGGAACCTTCTGTGACACCAGACTAACCAGTTTGTCCTCTCCAGCCTGTGTACATGTATAGTGTTAATATTTGACTGTCTTACAGTATTTCATTGATATATTCAATAATCTGTTTAAATTGAGCATTCCAGGTCTTGGAAAGAACAATATTAGGATAATTCTTTGCTTCCTTTTTTTTTTTTTCCCCCTCTTAAATGCACAGAATTCAGAATAGCTGAAATTATTATACCCAGCCAGGAGAAGACAAAAATTATACAGTAAGTCCCCAACAGCTGCCAAGAACGGAGGAGATCTTTCAGACCACTGAAAGTAGTTAACAACAATATGTGTTTTCCTGGCAGAATTATACCTCAGTCAAAATCTAAAGCATATACTTACATCAACATATATCAGTCATTTCTTCAAGCCACACTGCATTATAGTCATTAAATAGAAAGTCAATAAGCCTAATTTTATGATCTCAAAATATGATATAGGCATTTAAACTAGCACTTGATACTGGGGTCAGGATTTAAGTTACATTTGTAGGTGTCCATGTTTGAGGTTGATTGTCTCTGCTCCTTTTATTTGGGGGGTATTAACATCATTTTTATTTGTCAGTTTTTGTGAGGGGTTCAAGCAGGACAGGGTAGATTTCCAGTTATGTAGCTCACTAGGGTTTTCTGGGTTTTATAAAGCTGCATTATTTCAGAGCAGCCAAGACGAGAGCTACACTTCTTGACTTTTACAGTAAATATTGGTTTTTGTTACATTTCTCTCTTTTTTTGTCTGTGTGTTAGAAGGAAAAAAAAAAAATCTTCCTCATCAGTGGTCCAGCATGAGTTTTTTCCAGGAGATTTTGCCACAGGACCAGTCTTGTCATTACTCACATAAAGCAGCATTTGATAAGCCTTTATTTGTTGTTAAAGCCTAGATTCCATGTGTCGATGCCAGTCCAAGCCAGCTTGTTTTATTGGCCTATAAAACCCCTCAGAGGTGATATTTCTATGTTCTGGCAAGACTTTATTAGAGGTGCTATGACAACCAAATTGCTTGAGAATTGTGAACATCCTCAAAACAGCCCAAGAGATCAGGCTCCAGGCTGGTTTATCACAGGCACATTTTGGCATCCACTTCCCCCTAGAAGTGCTGTTTCAGGCCGTAGGCAAGCACAGTAACTGGAAATTCTAGGTCCTAAAATAATATTGTGAATTTCCCCACTACAAAACTTGATAGCAAAGGCAGGTTTTATTAATTGCGCTCTGTTAAATATACAGATGCAAGGGATAAGAATTCCTACCTTTTCTGACCAGCTTCCCATTCAGTTTCTTAACTTCCTAGAATATTTCTCTAGCTGCTTATCTAAGAATTGATTTGTCTTATCTCTGCCTTACCTGAGATATTTCTTCCTGAAGAGGGTGCAGCACCTGGTCAATGATAAAATCTAATTCCCTCTGGTTCTTTCACGAAGCTTTTTCTCCATTTGTTCCTTTTACTAACTGCATTCAGATTTGTAACACTGCATTGTTTTCCAGCTCAGGGCAGACACAGTGGAAAACATCTTTGCTCCATTGCTTTCTCTTTTGCTGTTGCAGGAATTAGTTGTTACTGTAATGTTTCGCTCAGGGTGCGGTTTAGCAGTCACTGAGGCAGAAAAATGTCAATTTAAATCGATAGGTATTGAGTGCAACCTTTTCATTATTGTTTGCATAAAAACAAGGTCTGAGTACAGTATTCAACTGTAGGGTGACAGGTGAGTTAGAAATGACACAAGCCAGCAAGGCAGCTGTGTAACTGCAGGTAATTTAAACCTGCTGACAAGAGCATTGCTTTTCCACAATTGCCATTCACAGGGACCTTCAAGAGTAATTCATGAATTTCCCGAGGTTGTCCTGTCATTGATTGGAAGACATTTTAAAAATATCTGTAAATATGAAGACACACAATTGCTACTATTCCTGGGAAAGAGAGGGAGAGTTGGCTCTCTGGGACTCACCTCATCATAATCGCTCTCATGGGGCCCAGAACTATGACCTCAATGCAGAAAATCTTTCTGGAAGTTGAGATGCTGTGGGAAATCCTATCTGCAGGCATGGGCAGTGTCATTTTCAACATGCACATCCCTTATAACATTCAAGCTTTACCTACCCTGGCACTAAAGAGTTTAGACCGAGATAGTCTTAATGTGTTACTGAAGATCATCTCATCCCACACTGGGACAGCAGCATCAGCACATAATGACAGCTGAATTGGTCTTTTGATATTTAGTGCTTAATAGACTCGCTGTGCTTGGAAAAAAAATATTTAAATGTTTTTCCAGCCGTGTTTTATAGCCTAGGAATATACTGGTCTGAATTTAGTTTTATTATTCCACACCTGTCTGCAGGAGTATGTTTTCTTTCTCCCTTAACAGCTAGAGTACTCAGCAGTGCTCTTAACTGTATGCCATAGCATTTTTGTTTTAAATTAAGAGGCTTTTTAATAGTTCATGGCCTGGCTGTTGGTGAAACTCTGCTGAAGTCAGCAGCTGCCACATTTTTAAAGGTTTTTAAAAACATCCTCTACAATTGAAGTGTTAAATTTAGCATTATCCTCCTCGAAGTCAGATTCTTAAGGACACCTGAACTGGCCAGAATGAAAGGGATTCTCTAAGTGATTGCTAATGTTTCTTTTTTGTCAGCTTCTTTCTTTTAAGTTTTGTTGTTCTTATTTCCTCACCACAAGGTTTAAAAGCCTAAAGAGCAACAGAAGGTTTGCATCATTCTTTTTTCCATTTTCACTACAAAACTTCCACTGATCAAGTTAGAAATTTATAAAATAACTGGAAAATACTGGAAGAGGTGGGATGTATACATAACATCATGGCTTGGAACGTCACAAATAGAGAGTGAAGTTACAGGAAAGCTTTAAGAGTGTTCTGTTCATAGTATGACACTTCGTCAAAAAAAGCACAATGCTTTCAGCAATTTTAGACCAACAAACTTACTAAGGCTGATTTTGATACTGAAGCTGTAATTTCCTGAGAAACCACAAGATGGTAGAATTCAGCTGAGAAGCACCATAATCTACACCCAGTTACTATTGCCTGGACCAGGAACATAGAGCACTGTTAACTAATTACTAATTAATTTTGCTAATGTTCTAGAGTATCAATGTCAACCTTTTTTTTTTTCTTCATAATCCATGTAAATATTTGGAGAGTTTTTAATTGCTTGCTTATCCTTTGCTATCTATTTGAAGGTGAATGACTGCCTCTCGTTACTCCTTCAAGCATCTATATACCATACTCCTTAGATGGCACTGTCTCACCTGATGTGCTTAGTAATGGGATGCAACTACTGTCAATCAGACACTGAGAAAACAGACTATTTGTCTTAAATCCAGTCAATCTGTAACACAGCTTAGTACCTCAGTTACTGTGAAGCTGCTGGGCTTTTATTCAGTCTTCATTAAAAACCAAACCTGTCTCTAAATCAGAAATCCAGCCTATTATCCAGGAAAACAGCTCTGCAAATCTAACAGTTAAATCTGTCCATGGGAGTCCAACAGCTTTACTGACAGTCTTCCTGATGCTATGTGGTGCTTTACTGACTCTTATTCATGATGCTATTTGTTCAAGGAAGAGAAAGAAAGCACCCATAATGCTTCAAATGCAGTGTTTCAGCAGCAAAGCCATTGATATCAAAATAACTTGGAGCCCACGAGAATAAAATGTTGGTGTAAGTTTGGCCTACAAAGGCAGCTATTTCAGCACAGATACAATTAAAAGATAAAGCAAGAAAAGCTAAGAAAAAGCCTAGTTAGAAAAAATATTTTTGAGATATTATCACAACTTACATGCTTTTAAGGGCTGTCTCCAGCAGTCATTGCACCACTGACCCACAGAGCTGACAGCATGACCCAAAAGCAGCTCCACTTCCTAGCACCCTCCAATTCCTCCAGAGGAAGCCATAAAAACTCCAAAACAATCCAAAGCCCCACCCCAACCCTTTCTGCAAAGCTTTATTTACAGCTGCTTATAAACCCAAATAAATGAGCTCATCTTGAGCTGCTGATGCAGTGACAAGGCTCAGCCCCTGCTGATTATCTCCTCACACTCATCACTGGGATGCTTTCTTGCTCAACCCAAGTCGCTAATAGGTAATAATCTCTGAAGAAACAGCAGGAACAAAATTTAAGTAAGAGACAGAATCTGCATAACATTCAGAAATGTGTCTCTATAGGGGAATAAAAAAAGCCCACCTCCCTTTTATTTTTTTGTAAATACCTTCGAAAAACTGTGAAGCATCCAAGTGCAAACAGCATGCAGACTCTGTACTGACTTGTGTGAGATGTACGTGGTGCATAGGCCTTATCGTACATTGCCTTAAAAGAAATTACTTTACTTCACACTCAATAAAAAAAATAAAGATCTCAGAATTAAATCAGGCTCACACTAACACTGAACAAGACTTTTATGTCTTTACTTCCAGTATCACATGGTGATTTACAATGAAGGCTTTTTAAGGAACAGCCTTGGAGCCTTCAGGCTGTATGGAAGGCAAAATACATCATGTTTTATGTTAATTAAATGTCTCATCTTTCACTGATTAAGTAACTAAGGTAGAATTTTATTTTTAGAAAAAATGCCAGTAACATAAAAATTCTAACATATTATGAAGGGACCCCAGGGGTAAGGCATAGTCACTTTATGTCACTACTTAATGTTATCTTAAAAAGTACCTTCATTACTCTAAGGTAAAATATAACAAACTAAGTGCTGAATGGAAATTGTAAATGGAAGCTGGAATTCACATCAGGTGACAATAAATGGTTACTTAACCCTGGAGAAGCAGCTGTAACACCTCTGTGGCCCCCCATAATGCCAACTCTCTGAGGCCAGGGCAGCAATGTGGACCTGGGAGGGAAGCACTGGTGGTGCTGCTGGCACTGCCATCACCCTGCATCCTTGGAGTGCCAGCTCTCTGTGGGGCTGCAAACTCCTCTCCCAGGGGAAAATGGTGTGAGATTTCAGAAGCATCACTTTGACCTTTGTAATAGTGCAGTTACGGTGAGATGAAGGGTCTGGAGAACAAATCTTACAAGGGGTGGCTGAGGGAACTGGAGTTGTTCAATCTGGAGACAAGGAGGCTGAGGGCACAGTTTGTTGCACTGAGGAAGGACCACAGCACATATATGCCTTGTATGACACCAACTGACAAAACACCTAGCAAAGATCCTCTCATTCTTATAAAATACAAAATAAGACTCTTCCTTTCTGCATCTCCTACATCGCAGCTACAGTCAAGCATAACCAAATCATACCAGGGCTGATTTCATGCATTCAGGTACCTATCTCATAATGCCTTCCCCAGAGCCTGCTCTCCATGTGTCCACACAGAGAAATCATGTGTTCCTGCATAGCTGTGAATGCAGCAAGAAGTTGAGCCCTCCTCTTGGAACACTTCCCCAAACAGAGAGCAAAGTCCTTCTGATGCTCTTCAACATCCCAGGTTTCAGGTTGGTAGAAGCCTTAATAATAAACTTCTGTGCTATGCATAACTTCATATATATATATACATATATACATGTATATCTCTGCCAAGCAATGAAATAGCAACAGGAACAGAAAACCAGAAGAGGGAGAATGAGCACAGCAAGTATTTCTTTTACCCTTCTTCATTATTTGAAATGCTCTTGGAGTAGTAAAGTTTCTGCCTTTACTTTCCTTAGGGAACACTTTATTTACAGACTGCGGTATACAAGCTGCATTATTTCAGAATAAATAGTCTTGAAGCTTTTGCTATAGTACAGGATTGCCTATATTAGCAAAGGTGGGGTTTTTTTATTTATTTGTATGCAAGCTGTGTTTGAGGCTAGACTGCTTCACTTCCGTGGGGAATCACTATCCATATGGAAAAGCCACTGTCCGTTACATTTGCCCCATCCTCTGTTTTACAGTTAACTGCTTCCATTTAATTTTGAGGTAAAGAGAATGAAAATCCCCACTTCAGATGCTTCTGTTGACACTTTGGCTATTGTGATTTCTTTTTTTGTTACTCCCCATTATGCTTCCTGATTATGTCAGGCTCAGGAATCAGTAGGAATTGTAACGCAAAACTCACAGCGAAGAGAGAAAAACACTAAAGCTGCAAGGGCTGGCAGATGCCAACAGAATCTGACATCATCACAGCGATGGATGGCCTGTGCACAGCGCTTGGAGCTGCACAGATACATTGTCATTTGGCGTCTCAGAGCTTGGACTTCAGTGGAGGAACCAAAAGGACTGGCTTCCCTACAAAGCAAACCTACCAGAACCCTGCTTTCTAATGCGTCCCTCACCCAAAACCTTGTGTTTGATTTTAGAGTCACTGTTTCAAGTGGCTTTCACAGCAGGAAAGAGGCACAACACATATCAGTCCCTCCATGAAAACAAACATAACGAATTCCTTCATCCACCATGCACCTGAAAGTAGAGGGTCCCTTGGCCAGCAAAGTCCTCTCCCAGGGCAGGGACAGCATATGCTTAACCATGGGGAGGCAGTGCAGGTATCTAAGTTTTCACTGTTTCTGCTTTGGCAGCAGTGTTGTTTCATCTCGTGGTCACTTATTAGAGGAGCACTCATAATTACAAATTCTATAAATCCTGTTATGAAGTTAGCTCAATGTACAAACTTAATTAAACAACTACTTGCTCTTAAAATATTTGTCTTTATAATCCGAGCCACATTTTACAGCAAATATTTAAATACACGTTAAATATTAGGCAAGCTCATATTTTCACACTGAAATAAACGTTTTCATCACTGCAGTTTTGGTGCCTTGAAACCATCGCTGTATATATCTTAGTGTTACTGCACACCAGGCTGGCTTTGAGATATGGGTTTAAATACGAAGCATAATCACACTTGCAGAAAGGAAAATTTGTCTCTGTGTTTATAAGCAAACCTTTCTTCCTACATGGGCTTTTGTTCTCTCTGGGGCTGCTCCTGCCAGCCCAGCTCAGGGCTACAGACAAGCAGCACCCCAGCATATACGCTGTCCAGGTGACATGGTGGATGTACCCAAACATTGACTACTTCATCTTCTACCTTAAAATTTACTTCATAACTTCCCTCATGGAGCAATGACCTTAAAAAAGGAGGGAAAGCCTGGAAGGGATGTAGAAGACCCATGAAACATTTGGTTAGGCACAGCTTCCCTGCCCTTGTCAAATGCACCTGGAGGAGGAGACCAGTGTGCTGGGGACCTGGTGGCCTTGCTGTGGCAGTCACCCATCAGCCTGACTTTATAGATTCGTAGAATCACAGAACAGTTTCAGTTGGAAGGGACCTCAAAGATCATCTGGTTCCAACCCCAATGCCACGGGCAGGGACACCTCCCACTAGACTAGTTTGCTCAAAGCCCCATCCAACCTGGCCTTGGACACTTCCAGGGAAGTGTCTTAATGTCTGTCTCTTTCCATTTTCGATTGGAAGTCTGCAGGAGCGCTTTTGCTTTGTTGGTGTTAGAGTGAACTGCTCTGTGTACGTTTGTAGCCTTGCAGGGTACATCGGCTTTCAAAGTCTCTGCTCGGAGCACAGGAGGCAAGCTCCTTCTTGCATCATTGCTTGTCAGGCTGTTGCAAACCTGAAGTTGTATAAGAGAGAATTGTACTGGGTTTAGACAATTCAGAAACAGTGTATAACTCGTTTCCTGATATTGTTGCATTAGTACAGGGCCTTTTTTTAAAAAAAAGATGGTGTCACAGGAGGCAATGTCTGCATCTTGCACTGTATATGTGCCAAGGGTTAAACCTTGACAGGTCAGATTTTATTAAGGCATCCTCTCTGTGACAGGAAGTGTCACGCACTGTCATCTCAAATAGAAGGGGGTACATGGTTCCCACAGCAGACTTTTCCTTAGTGTTACCTCAACAGCTCAAAGTGAACCAGACCACTGCCAAAATCACAGTGTGGAAAGCACCCACCTGCCCTTTGTAGTTCCCTTCTGCAGAACACGGGAGGGCACAGGCTGGCAGGATGGGTGGCAGGGAAGCAGAACCGTAACTCCTCTGCCCCTTTGCCTGGAAACCTGAAATTGTTAGTGTGAATTTCCCAGAACAGAATGTAATTTGATAAATGTATGGACTGCTGTTTCTACAGAATGGTATGTGTACTAGGAGTCATGCACGGTGATTAGCACTGTTAAAACACAGCCTTGAGTCAGAATAATTTCAACAGCAGCATTTTTCAGCAGAAAGTGCCATTAAAATGGTACCTGCAATTGTGGTTTTTTCATTCATCTTCCTTTTGCAGAACTCTTCATTTCGGTTTCCTCTCTCACCACCTGTCTTGTTCATTTAGATTTTAAGCCCTTCTGAGCAGGGGCTGAACTCACTCCACATTTACTCCACCCATACCACAGTGACATCCCTCCTTGTCTGGAGTCCCTTTCTTACCTATAATTGCAGCTATAAACTTTGATTAGAGAAAATACCTTGCAGAAATATCCTGCATCACTTGCCCAACCCTAACTAAATAACACAAAAAGTTTAAAAAAAAAAAAAAGACACTTAAAAAAAAAAACCAGAGTGCTGTACAATGAGCTTTTGGTGTCATATCATCACGAACCAAGTTTTGATAAATGATTTCCTGTGAAATTTGAAGAATAAAACCCAAGGACTTGCTCAGCTGCTTATTCTGTCACCTTAGATCTGGCTTCCTCCCAAAGGGGTTACCCAATAAAGATGTTAGTGCTGCATTTCAGATCCAAGTGCCAGTATCAGTGAGTATTTTTCAGAAAATAAAACTTCATTGTTAACCAAATTTATTTAAAAACAAATCAGCAGGACTTCTTTGTAATTATGCATGTGCCTAGCTATTTACAAAATCTTTTCTTTATCTGTGATCTTTCAGAGGATGTAGTAGAAAAGTGCCAGTTCTTCTGAGTTCCCCCCCCTGCTCTAAGTCTAAAAGGGTTTAATTGTCTGCACAGATGTTGGTCTCAGCAGGGTACAGTAGCTCTCTTGTTACTTTTTAAAATGGGGGGGGGG
>VZZY01017194.1:696628-921427 GCA_013400335.1 Eurystomus gularis
GGGGGGGGGGAATGTGAAAGATTCTGCAAAAACTAATACTCTTAAGATTTTCTTGGAGCATCTATGTACATCCCTTTTCACTGTCTCTGCCTAGACCTGAGCATAGGAAAAGAGGGACTATCTTTCCAAAGCCATCTTTCAGCGTGTGTACCCCTTCCCCTGCCACCAGTGGAGAGGTGCCCAGCCCCGGTCCCGGTGACTGCCCCTAGTCCCAGCCCCACTGGGGGCCACCCTTGTGCTCCCAGTGTCTGGGAAGTCACCAGAATAGCTGGTGATGCTTTGTCTTTGGTGCAGGTGTAGTCTTGCTTTTCTAAGAAAGGGCTGTATTTTGAATATTTGCATGATATTTGCATATCCTTCTTAAGTTTACTCGACTTTTTCTTCCATTTTTTTTTTTAAAAAACACCCTTTACTTTAAAAAACCACCTTTTTTAAAAGAAAAGAGGTGATAAATGCTTGCTTGAATCACATATATAATTTTTTAAAGTGCAAATTATACTGGAAGAAAGTATCTTATTCTGCTACTCATATAGGAAGGAATCTTGAACAAAGGGGGAATGACTGCCTCTCAAATAAGAAAAAAGGAAAACCCAATTAAAAGATGAAATGAATCTGTTCATTGCCTTTCTAAATCTCATCTAGCGCTTACATGTCTTTTTTAAACTTTGTAAACGTAATTTTGCTTTCATGCTTTCTGTTAAATGTATTGTGACTGGAAGTCGTCTGCTAATATGGTTTGATAGCATTCTCAAAAATGAATGATAACGTCATATTTCTCCATTAATTAATATTTCACATAATTCTTCACTCATTTAATGCTAGCTCTTGTTCGTTCTACCGCAGTTATCTGAACCTCAATTACTGCAATCTCCTTGTTTTTCAAAATAATCATATCCCCAGAAAGCTATTAATTACATTTAAAAGCACTACCATTAGCCAAGGCCTTAATTATGCAAACATATTCAGTGTCCCCATGACATTTGGATAATCAAGGTGGTACTGTCTAAATAGCAGCCCCATGATTAGGTATTTCTGCCCTCGGCTGAATAATCTTCCCTGCACCTGTTGTGTGACACAAAAATAATGTGATGTCTTATAAAATAATAATAATAAAAAGCCAAAAAAACTACCCTGACTCCAGGTGACTCCCTGAAATAATATTCCACTTTCTCAGAAAAAGACGTGGTCCAAGATATCTACAGATTATTAGTAAGCTTTTTACTGGCAGAGTCTTGAAAGATGAAAGCTCTCCTTGCCTAGTGTATTTTCTTTCAAACATCTGGTTTTAGATCAATTATCTTTAGAAAAAAATAAAAATAAAGAGGTCCTCCAGTTCTGTGGATCAATATCCAACTAGCCATTGACAGAAGGGAATCCCCATGAGGCACAATTAAATTCTGCAGCAAGCAACGTCCATGCACACCAGCTTCCTCACCGCTGACAAATGGGATATTCTGGAGGATACATAATAGGCATGGAATGATGACTAAATGTAGAAAAATAGTCATTCTAACTGATTACTAGAACAAGAGCTTACAATCCTTGATTAGGATCCTCCCATCCTCTTTGGATGATAGGAGTTTGCTTCAGAGCAAGCTGATTCCTTCTCTTTTGCTAGGAAGTGCTGTGTTAGTCCGCATACATCATTTTCATCGTAAAATAAATCTGTAGTATAAACGTGATATGCTCCAAATTGAAAGGGTATCCTGTTTGGTAGCAGTTTCTGCAGGTGGGTGTGGGTGTGCTGGGTGGATGTGCCACCTCCTGCACTGCAGCTGGTGCCTGTAGCTTAGGGAAGGCTGCCTGGCTCATCCTGCATCCCTTTGTTCCCAAACAAAGAAATCTCAAGGTGAAAAACAGCACACATCCTTGCTCTGTTATCAACATCGATTTCAAAATCTGTTCATGCTACTGAGCAAACACTTCATGAATGGCTTCCACTAAGGTTCCTCCTGTCTGTCACCTACCTACACTATTCACTCATTCCCTACAACACTTGTAAAGGCACTGCTTGATACCCTCAATACACCTTGATTCCTTTCTGTTTTCCAAGTCCTGCTGATACCTGATAACCCTCCTCTTTGAAAAACAAGAAAGACATCAATGATCATCACATGCCCTGTGGACTCTCTCGGTTGGGTGTGTTGGACCTGCTGAGCGGCACCCTTCTCATACGTCACGTTCTTTCCAGCATCACTCTGGTGCCAGTGGGGCAGACACACTTTCATTCATTTGTGCAGCCCTAGTTGGGCATCAGCATCTTGCTTTCACGTTAAAGTTAATCCCATTGAGCCAAATGTCATCTTGCATTCTGATGTTCTTGGGAACGCACAGAAATGAAGAACCCTGCTATATTCACTGCTAGGTTCACATTAACCGAGATTTTTGAGCAAAGCTTTCTCATCTTTCCTCTTAGAGCCTGAAGTCATGTCTGAAAGCTTGTGCTGCCCTATGTCCACTACAGACAACAAAGACTTTGCTCCCTATAGTCTGCAGAGCACTTCTCTACCCTTGTTCAATGGTTGCCTGGCAAAACTGATTTTCTTTCTGTCCTCCAAAGAATGTAAATTTGTGGTTCTTATTATGAAATGTGTGATTCAGATGATGAGAGAAAGCTCTTGCCATTATTAATATTGATGACCTTTTCTCCCTCCTTAGGCAAACCTGATTTTCCTAATTAACAAAATGTTGTCAACGTTGCGTGAGAACATGGGAACACATGAAACGTTTTATAGACTTGGCTGTAACACTTATGTGCTTCGAATGCTTTCCAAGATAATAGCATCTGGCATCAGATTTGGGAACACGAATTACGTTTGGTAATAAAGGCTGTAGGGGTAACATGAAATCAATGTCTGTACTGTGAACAGAGAGGAATGAGAGTATGGCTTTTTAAAAATGTAGTAGAATACCAGAGATTATTTGAGCACGAATTTCACTGGCATATTTACTAAAATTTCTTAAGTGAAGAAAATTTGGAGCAACACTGACCTTATGCAAATTCATCTATTTCCAAGCATTTTCATATGTCCGGCTATTGTGAATTTTCAAAATATAGATAAGATTCAACAAGCCAAAAGCTTACCATAAAAAAGTTGTAGCTATGCTACATGTGAAATATCACATGTAAGAGGAAAGGTTCAAACTCCTGAGTGGTGCCTAAGAAGATAAAATATTAATCTTCCTTCTACTGAATCAGTGTCAATCTTGGCTTTATTTAAATTAATGGAAAAATTCCCTGGATTTCACCTCGTGGGTGTATCCAGCAGGTTCTCGTAATTGCCAAAATACATTTGTAAGCCAGTAAACCAGTCAGTATTGAATTTCTATCCTAATTAATAAACAAGCAGCATGCTTTACTCTTTTTTTGATGCAAATACTGGACAAAACTTGCGGTGTCTTAGCTCATATGCCATATGTGGAAGAGAGATGTCGCCTGGAGTGTGTATTACTCTGTCTCCTAAGCAGGGGGGCTGGAAGAAAGAATTATCTTTGGATAGGATCAAGCACTTCTAATTAAAGTTGCCCTGATCCTTTGAGCCGTTCACATCATCTGACACCTTCAGCCGCATTTGTTCTGTGATTATTTTCCTGCTGTCCATGATGAGTTAGAGATAGATAATGGTAAAATTAAGTCATCTTTATCAGTCTTGCAGACAGAGCCATGCTTTGAGGCTGAAGAGTGGGCTATCTAAAGTTTAGCAAGCTTCTCCTATCATCTCCATCTATCAGTCACAGGTATTGTAGAAGTTCTTGGGCTCCACATCCTCATTTTGTTTCTTCTGATTCAAAATTAACTCAAGAAATTCTTTGTCCTCATTTAAGAGTGCAAGGAGTATTGTAAAGTCAAGCTTAGATTTATTTACGGCCAGCAAAGATAAGTAAAAGCCATCGTTAAAGATGGGAGACCCTGGACCTGACAAAAGCCTCTTGCAGTCTTCAGGGTGGGTTCTCTGTGATTACAGCAGGGATGGTAACAGGCATGGCTGAATCCTGTGGATTCAGGCAGGAGTCAGAAACGGAAAGAAAGGAGTTGGCTGTGGTTACAACAGTTTTGGCTCGGTAATGTCTCTTGTACAGCCGGAGACTGCAGTAGCCTGTGTTTACCCAGAGAACTCTTCAATAATGTATGGTGGGCTGAGGAGCATATTATAAATCCGGCAGAAGATAGAAGAAACAGCGGGAGATAGGGGCTGCTTTAATACCCGGACCGGCTCAGAAACTTACGCTGTGAGGGTTTCCCAGTGTGGTGTTACCATCACAGCAATCCTTCCATTTTGTATTCATTAACACTGCCCAAGAAGGAAGAAGAGGAGATAAAATCTGAATTTTCATAAAAGGGAGCATAATTTGACTGCAGCAGGCCATCAAACTGTAATTAATAGAATGGAAGCTGAAAGAACACAGACATTTTTCCAGGCATAGATCTGGCTATCCCTGACTAGAGTTTGGCTGTTCTGGGTGGCTCTGTGAGGCAGTGACATGACACGTGCTCTGTAACTGCTGAGGAAAATGTCACCACTGGTCAGCACCAGGCAGTGCAACACTCCAACCAAGAACTGAAAAGTGCCATCTCAGATATAAACTTCTTTAAATAATTTATTCTGTGTCACGCAGATTGGTTTAAAAGTAAAGGATGGGATTAAAGGATTTCCTTTTGGTTTTCCTCTTTTTTAAAAAAAAATTCTCATTTCAGAGACAGCCATTGAAAAATCCCTCAGGGACAGAAAAGGAAAGTATTGTCTAAATATCATAATACCTTTTCTTCTCATAATTATAGAAAAATAGGATGGTTTGGGTTGGAAGGGACCTGTAAAGATCATCCAGTCCGACCCCCCTGCAGTGAGCAGGGACATCTTCTACTAGACCAGGTTGCTCAGAGGCCAACCTCACCTTGAATATTTCTGGTGGTGGGGCATCTACCACCACTCTGGACAACCTGATTATGGTTGTTTAGCATAAAACCAAAACAACACATACCTTACTTCTACCTCTCTGTTCAAATATAAAGCATATTTTCTAATAACCGAACATAAACTGTTCTCTACATAGTGAAGGATCTAAAAGACAGGATGGTATAAAAGTCCACAAAAAGAAATTGCACTAGATGTTAAGCAAGTACAAAATAAGACCTGAAGAGCATGGTTGTAATCTCCATTGTAGCATTGGAAAGAATGATTGTTGATAAAACTAACGGATCTGAGATCTTTTTGCTTGGCTTGCAAGTCTTTCAGCCTCTGCTTTTTAGATATAAATCAAAAGCTTTAGGGTAAAGTTTACCTGTCTCTGTGTCTGTATATTAGAGGTACTTGTCTGTACCTTAAACACTTAATTCAGTTCTAGGTAGATCTTTGACAGAATAGCTTCATCTTGTGCCCGTAAAACTTGAAGAAATTGAGAGACATATGATGACTATGAGATTTCAAAGAAATGTTTTCATTTAAACCTAAATATAAATATTTTAATGTGAAAAGACACCACAGTATTCTACACTACAGTCACTGCTGAAAAAATTTCTGCTGCTCTAGCCCTGCATGACTTCTGATATTTGCCAAGATAGTCTAGTCACACATAGAATCATAGAACGGTTTGGGTCGGAAGGGACCTTAAAGATTGTCAAGTTCCAACCCCCTCATCTACTGGAGGAGGAGAAAATACCTCAGAGGAAATCTGTGGCATTCATATTAATGCCTTCAGAAACTTAACCCAGTTTTATCTACAGATTTGGGTAGCTTTGCTGACTCTCCATCGACTCTGTTTGGAGCAGAAGGAGAACAGATTCCTGGTATTTTTTTCTTGGGCTGTAACACCGAGTTAAATAGATTTTTGTTTGCAGACGTCAATGGCTCCTAAACAATGGCACCGTTGTGAAGGCCGGCCTTCAACACTGCAGCTGCCTGGAGTGGCTTTCCTTTCGAGGAAACCGCTCCCAATTATCTCTCCCCTTAATGAGCATTCCTTATTTCTCAGAAGCTGTAACCTAGAGGCTGAGGTTGTATTGTTATGACAGCGCAACCGTGTATTGATGTCAAGCTTGTAGGTCCCTTATCAGTTGTCTGCCTCAGCGTATTCAGTCTAGGACAAACATCGCTGAGGCGACTTCATTTACAAAAGTCCCTGTAGTGCTCAAAAGTCCCAGATGCTATCGGGGAGTATCAATAGACAGGGGTATAACATAACAAACTGAAACCTCATAGTCCCATGTGCTTTCGTAACATCGAGACCTGAATTTTCCTCTGTGCAGCACTGTGGGACCTGCCAGCGATGGAAGAGCCTTCACCAGCATGCAGGTTCCTACAGCCTGCTCTTAAGTTGTGCTGGCGGCTGGTGTGGACTTTCTGACAGCTCTCTGAGAAATACTTTTACACTTGGTAAAACTTCCACATCATTCTCAGGGTGCCCCTAACTAAACTAACTCTCTTCTTGCAGAATTAGCTTCCAACTTTAAACTGCAGCTGGCTACTGTGGCAAAGCTGAGTGCTTTGGGGTTGGAATTAGACGATCTTGAAGGTCCCTTCCAACCTGAACAATTATATGATTCAATGGCCAAGGTCCCTTCCCTGAGACCTTGTTGGTAATGATTCTGTGTTTAGCACAGAGATGCAACTCTACAAATATGACCATGATGAATATTACTCCAAAAGTTTTTTCTGCATTTCTCCAGAATATTTTTTCATTACCAGTGAGAAAAACAGGCTACGGCTTGCAAGCATTTTCTGAAATAAAACTGCAAACTTTTATTTGGCCAGTCACTTTAAAAAATTTTTATATTTAAAGAGTGTTATAGCACTGCATAAAAATACATTTTAAAATGAAAAGTGACTTTGAAATAAAATGTCAGAATCCTACCATTTGAAAAAATGCAGGAATGAATTATGACATCTTGAAAAGAAGGTATTTCTATTTTTTTAATCCTTTATCCTGTTGCACTTTCAGATAGAAAAAGCCTTGACTCTGAATGACATAGCAGTATCCTCTGCTCCTGACAGAGAACTGAAAGATTTTTTTCCTCTCTGCCTTTAGGTGCATGAATTTACATACATCATATGCTGTACTATGGGGTTTATAAGGCTGATAAAAATGATGCATGAGGGACACATTACATTTTGAAAAGGCCGTGTGTGGGAAAAGAAAAAAAAGCACACAGGAGGAGAAGGAGACAAAAAGGAAGTCATTATCTGTGAAAACAGGCCCAGATTTGGCAAACAAAGCTCAGCCCAGAAAAAACAGGTACTTTTGCCTATGCAGAAGCATGTAGTTTAATGGGGCACATGTGGGCATTAGGCTGGCTTGGCAAGGAATGCCGCCAGAAGATTGAAACTGGAGCAAAACAGGAGGCAGATATAAATCAACTTCCAAAATGAAGTTGAAAGAAAGACTAAAGAAAGGAGTGTTTGTTATATACAGAATTAAAAACTGGCACTGGGGAAGTATTCCCTTTTATAGTTAGCACATGTCACTCGACACTCACAAGTGTTTCAGGGGGCTCAAAAACCCCCAGAATCACTTGTAAAAATCAAATATTCCATCCCAAGTGAGATGCAAAGAAGTAGTGAATTAGCTCGGCTGTTTAATACCAGTTGTTCATTCAGCTATTACCCAGGTTCTCTTCCTGGTCACCGCTGAGCTGGGATGTGCCAGCTGGAATACCCAAAATGCACACCCAGGGAAAGCATCCATTGCTTCCCACCCCTCTGAGCGGTCCCTGGGAGCTAGCTAAGGGACAGCCCGAAGCCAGTGGTGCTTTTTGATACCCATCTCTGTGCCTGTTGGCAGGACACTTGGGATGACTGTTTGCACAAATGCTTGTGGGGGTGGGAGAGGGAACACATGCCGCTTCTGCTGTCATAAGGCGGCAATGCTGCCTGGTGCTCCTCTGGCAATTTTTCGGCTGTGAACAACAGTGCTTTATGCTTGTGAGCGCTGCTGTATGACCCTGGGAGATGGAGCCAGCGAGGAGAGCAGCTGCAGCTGCCCGGTTCCCCCAGCTCTCCTCCACAGCCAAGTCCTCTTGTTCCCTGCAAGCAATCGGAGCCCCCACATCCAGCCCCAGAGCTGGGTGGGTGTTGCTCATGCCCCACACCGACAGCCTCTTAGGCTGGAATGACAGTGCTGTGTGTTTGTGTTTAGGGGCATCCGTTTTCTTTGTGCCACCTCGTGCTATTCGGATAGCAGCAGAGCGAGGTGTTCTGTGAGCACATAAAAGCGCGAGCACCCTGCCGTGTTTTAGTACCGTGTCCTGTTGCCTTTGCTTTACTGGCTATAAACGGTGAGTGACAGCTGCATTTAAATAGTGCTTTTCTTCAGATAGTCACAGCTGGCATATTTTTCTCCTCTAGGCTTTTCAGTATAAAGAAATGTGTGAAGCTCATGAGGTTCAACAAAGCCAAGTGCAAGGTCCTGTGCCTGGGTTGGGGCAATCCCTAGTATCAACACAGGATGGGGGATGAAAGGATTGAGAAGAGCCCTGTGGAGGAGGACCTGGGGGTGCTGGTGGATGAAAAGCTGGACATGAGCCAGCAAAGTGCCTTTGTGGCCCAAAAAGTCAATTGCAACCTGGGGTGCATCAAAAGCAGGATGGCCAGCAGACCAAGGGAGGGGATTTTGCCCCTCTATTCTGCTCTGCTCAGACCCTACCTGGAGACCCGTGTCCAGCTCTGGAGTCCTCAGCACAGAAGAGACATGGACCTGTGGGAGCAGGGCCAGAGGAGGCCACAAAAATGATCCAAGGGCTGGAACCCCTCTGCTGGGAGGCCAAGATGAGAGAGTTGGGCTTGTTCAACCTGGAGAAGAGAAGGCTCCAGGGAGACCCTATTGCAGCCTTTCACTACTTAAAGAGGGACTATAAGAAAGGTGGGGACAATCTTTTTAGCAGGGCCTGTTGCAACAGGACACAGGGTCATGGGTTTAAGCTAAAAGAAGACAGATTTGGACTAGATATGACAAAGACATTTTTTATACTGAGGATGGTGAAACACCGGCCCAGGTTGCCCAGAGAGGCAGTAGAAGCCCCATCCCTGGAAACATTCAAGGTCAGGTTGGACAAGGCTCTAAGCAACCTGACCTAGTTGAAGATGTCCCTGCTCACCACAGGGGGTGTTGGACTAGATGACCTTTAAAGTTCCCTTTCAACCCAAACCCTTCTATGATTCTATGAAAACACGGCACTACCTGAGAATTAGCAAGTGCCTGCAATCTGACCTTCTAGGAGAAAGAGGACTTGCGCTAAAAGGACACGTCCTGGCAAAACCCTCCAGAAGCTCTCTTTTGCCTTCCAGACATACGACTCCAGTGCAAACCTCACATTAAACATGAAGACCCAGCTTCTCTCATTGTTTTGTATCATCTGTGTGTTTTGGCTCCTCTGTAAACTTTAGAAACTGTAATCAAAGGTGTTGCAAAATCCGTCTGTGCTTTCCCTCTTCAATGGGAGCTTGCAAGAAGGAACATGACTGCCTGCCATCGTGGTTGCAGGGCTGCCTGGCAGGTGGAGACTTGTGGCCTGATCTCCATCTCATGGGCTCTGTAAAGCTCAGTCTCCAGACTGAGGCATTTTCTATTCTCTTTTGAGAAGTGTAACAGCTACCACAGGAGCTGTGAAAAGTGGCTTGCGTGGAAAGATGCCAACCACTCTTTTCAGGAACGTTGCCCAGGCTGCCTTTTGCAGCCCTGAGCATCTCCAGAGCTTACTCTGGCCACCCTTCCCACTGGCCCATCTGAGGTTGCTCTGGTGGGACTTGCTGTTGTGGGGCATGGTTGAACCTGTCTCTCTAGTTGAAAACAAGGGAGGAGAGGGCAAGATCTAGGAGGCACAGCAAGCTCAGGCATAGATGGAAATGAATATATAAACAGGGAGGTGTGAAATCTGTCTTAGTCTGAAAAAAATCCCTCATAAGCGTGCACTAGTCCTCCCTTGGCAGTAAACGTTTACTCAGGTGCCACTTAACTGTCCCCCTTTCACTCATTCTTACACAGAATCCTTCTTTCTGTTTTTTTTCTATACGTACCTGGCATATCAGCAGCTCTCAGCCACAATTCCCCGATGTTGATGCCGGCTGCTGGGGGCAGGTCTTGGGTTGGAGGGAATTGAGCACCACTGATTCAATTAGCCTCCTGTGACTCATGGCTCAGAGAAGTGCCAGGAATTGATGAGCTTGGGAAAATACTTACTTTTTTCTAATCAGGAAGGAGCAAATCCCAGGAAGCCCAGCGGAGCATGTGAACATCAAAGAGTCCAGGAAAGCCAGGCTGGCCAAATCCCAGTACTGTGGAGGCGAGCCCAAGCAGCCTAGCAGGACTCAGTGGAACCAAGAAAACCTCATGCTGCTTTCAACATCTGCATAATCCAGTAAGACAATAAATTATTTGTCACCTAGCTGCAGAGAGCTGATTTTAAAGTTGAGGTCTGGAAAGCTGTTGGCGAGCTTACAGCTTTCCAGTTTACTTTTAAAAGACAAAAAAACCCCATGGCTCCAAATATTGAGGAAACATGTAAAAACCAAAAGTATCTGTCTAAATATACTTCTTATTCTAATACAACTGTGTTGTTTTGTAAATCATAGATAAAACATCAATTATTTGCCTGCCATCAGCGTAACATTTTGTTGAATCGCAAGTAGATCGTATTATTTCCAGGCTAAGGATATTAGTTTGTTTTCCTATCAACAAATGTATCTTGTAACAGAATCTATGGGTCTTGTATTCATGCTGCAGAAGACAAGATAATGAAGAAGCCATTATCAGTAATTGTCATTTTTGAAGCTACAGCTATACTGTCATAATTCAGGTCACCAATATCTGTAGTTCCCCCAGAAAAGGAAAATCGACTGTCCTAGGCCTGAGAAAGAAGTGTTTGCTTCTAGACTCACATACAGAAGAAGGAAAGACGAAAAAAAGAGCAAATCTGACGTATAAAGGTGGATAGGATAGAAAAATAAATACTGATAGAATACATTGCAGAGCCAGAAGTTTTTATGTGATGCTGATTAATTTCCTTCTTCCAAGGTGTTTTAAATGAGGTCAAGGGTAGGACAGACGATATTAAATCAGCACAAAAATGTGAGCTCCCAAGTGGTCTGCCCCATTCTCTGACTTGTGCATTTGTTGGTTTGGAAGGGGACAGCTACAGAGAAGTCAGAATTTATAACTATTTGCATCAACTACAAGATTGGTTCACCATCATTAAACACTACCATAATTTTGTTTTTTAGTACTTCAACTCAAACATTGGATAGATAAATAAAGATTTGTATGAGTGGTATGCTTTATCTAGCCAGGTCCCCCCCCCTAAAAAACCCCCCTCCAAACAGTAAATACCAGCAATGATTTCACCAGAAGCACTGTCAATTCAGAGCATTCACTTTCCCTGTTATTTGCCAGCATGTTTTGAGATCATCAAGAGGTTACCTGTGATAATGAATAAATCTGAGGAATAAAAGTAAATGTAATAAACTCAGACTCAAATAGTAAAGCTGTCTCACCAAGAAAGTGGGCAGAAGCTGTGAAGGAAAAAGTTCACTTCCCTTTGGTTTGAATTGATTTTTTTCCACTTAAGAAATAGATTATACTCCTTTTTTTCCTGTGTTCTCACCAAGATTCAAGAAGAACTAGTACTGTGGAAAGAAGACCTATTAATCTTGAGATAACTTCTGCCTTCAAATAACTACAGGATGAAATTGCAGAGCATAAAAAGTTATGATCATTACCCAGAACCAAAGTAAGAGCAGTTCTGTTCAGCTTGGTGCTGTTAAATAGCGCTGGTGTTAAAATGACACCCAGGATGAGCCAGGCAGATGTTTCCTCCCCATCTTGCCCTACCCATCAGGCTCCGATCTAGAAATATCCACCCACCTTCCTCCTTTTATACCTGGCTATTACCCCAATAAACACACACCTTGTCATGGTCTATCACTAACAAGCCTCACTCATGGGTGTTTTCATTGACATCAGCACAAACATAGGCCAAATACCTGTAAGTCCAAAGACAGCCTTAAAGTTGATTCTTGTTGTAGTAATTATGTTTAAGGGAAACAGTTATTCGGTAATTCTTATGTACTTTACAATGGTTAGCAGTATGTCCTAGTGTGTCTGCAGCTGTATTTTTAACCATTGTGAAGATCAGCTGGTTTATGGATGGAAAATATGTTGGTCTTCTTTCAGAACCTAGAACAGACCCTTGCTGTCTCTGTGCTGGTGTTTGTGCAGTTTCTCTGTGTTGGCTCATTTGTTGCACGCTCAGTTGCACACTGAAGTTCACGTCCTCAGATGACTCCAAACGCAGTGGCTTGTGTTTGACACTATTTCGATATTTATGTGCCATAAATAAATGATATACGTACATCTTCACGGATGAAAAACCACTACAGGGGTAATTATGCTGTAGCAAGGAGAAGACATCAGTGTACGGTTTTATTTTTGCACTCTGTGTGCTGCAAGGTCCTCCACCAGCCAGCACACCCACCAAACCAGCAGGTTTGCCTGCTTAACCACAGATGGGACACACCACACAGGCTTTGATAGGCTTCCAGCAACCAAGCAAGTCATTCTCCATCCAAAAGACCTTGGAGTTGGCATCTCACGTGAGCCTGGTGCCGTATCAGGTTCTGAGTGCAACTGAAAGAGTGGGGTTAGGAGGAGTTGTGCGTGGTAGCAAATACTCTTCAAAAGGCTCTTAGATGTTGCTAGATTTATTAACTTATTCCCTACATTTTCCTGCCAAAATAATACTTGGCAAAAGAGGATTGTTCTTTAGAAGGTTACTGCATGAGCACAACGTGGCTGTATCAGTTTTGAAAAGACTTTTGAAGAGCAGCCCACTGCTTTTTCAGTTGTGTTGCTATGGCTTTCTTGTTTATTTTCTGCTGCCAGGTTGGATTTGATCTGTTTGCTTTGGGTCTTTCAGCTTATGACATAATAATTAATATTGTTTGCTAGCAAAACACATTATCAGGAGGAAGCGTGATCAAAAGGTTGGTACAAAATTAGGAGCCTGGAGAACAGCATCTTCCTTGCAGAGATAATAATAAAGCCTGATCACATCACCTCTTTTTACTCCTGTTCCCTTATCTGGTTTGCCTGCTTAACTTCTCACAGAAGGCATCTCAGAGATGGTGAACAACATCTACAATGTGTCCCAGCTTCAGCTTCTGAGTGTTACCCTTGTTACTTCTCTTAATGCATCTTAACAGTATCCTTGTCCCAGTTTTAAAGGCGGACAGCAGTCACAGCTCAGATGTTACACAAAGGTGGGGAAAACAGTCCTGAAGTATAACAAATAATAAATTTGATTATATGACTGCTTGCCCAAGAAGCTGCTAATTAAGACAAGGCTGTGCAGACCAGCAAATTCAGGTATGTAGGAAATAAATCAAATTGAACAAGATGAGTAAGGTTGAAGCAGCTCACCAGTCTGGAAGAGTAGAGGAAATTTTAAGAACTTACTGAAGGTGTAATTGAAGGTAAAGAGAAATAACAAAAAGGCTTTGCAATGATCCTCACAAGAATGTTTTTAAGATTTCAATTAAATGAGTTTTAAAAAAAAAAGAAAATCAACAAGGAAAGTCATTGTAGCCTTAAAAAAAAAAAGGAAGAAAGGCAGGCACATAGAATTGCTGGAATTCAAGTTGAAATACAGCAACAAGAGCCTTAAATTCTCTAGAAACCACTAAAATTTTTCAATATGATCTAGGAAGGAGAAAATTTCCTTCACAAGTCAAACAAAGATTTATTTGCTGGAGGAAGGAGACCTTATAACATGCAAGGAGAATTAGAGTGGCTTCAACGAAGAGAAATTGTGCATTTCTGCTTGTGATAACAAAGTTGACCGGAATATTGAGTAGCAGCCAATACTTTTCATAAGGTTAAAGAATTTTTGGAATGTCATGATAACTTGGGAATAATTTTCAAGCAACATATTATTTGTACTATTATTTCATTTTCCAAACTATTGTTGAAATAGGAAAAAATAATTTCTAATGTGTTAGATATGCATATGGAAAAAAAAATAAAGGGTGAGAGAAAGGGAAAGAAAGGACAGAGTTCACTTGTGTCAAGCACTGCCAGTAAAAATAGAGGATCCTGTAGATTTTAATTATTCTTCTTCTAATTTCCAAAATAATTTTCATACAGACACAGAATGGTGACTGACTTCTAAAGCCACATTTAAAAACAAAAAAGTCTAACAAAAATAAAATCAGCAGTCCCAGATAAACTTTGAGTTACCTGATAAAGTACTAGTGGGTTCCAAAACTTAAGCCTGCCCAGCCTGGTGTTGGAAGGTCTTCTCCCTCCAGACTGCTTGCTCAGATCACATGGGGGCTGTGGTCAGTGGGCGCCACATGCATGATAGTGTACCAGGATCACATAGATTTCATGACATAATTCTGTGACTGAAATGCTGGATGTTTCAGCCTTTACTTAAGCCGTCACCTGACTCTGGCTTTGTGGAAAGTACTTCAGTGAATACACGTAGATGGCAGGAGCTACTTTTATACCTTCTGGGTATAATGCAATAAGATAGGATTCCCTTTGTTGTTAACATCTGGGGCGATGGTAAAAGTTGTTTTTTTGATGGAGAGTTGTTTTTTTTTTTTCCCCACTGTTAATTGTAGCAGATATTAAAATCTCAGCTCAGAAGAACATTTATCATTTTTCAATGCAACAACGGTTTTTGTAGAGTTCTTCAAACATGAAAAGCTCAAAATAAGAGCCCGGTAACAGTAACTTCCTATTATGGATTTCCCTAATGGAAGCTGTAGTAAAGGGCTTTTCTGACCTGCCCATATCTCTCTATATTTATCTGCTTTAGAGCTGAAACCCAGTTCTGGAGTGCTGCCAGCAGGGTGCTGTGTTCTTTGGTGGAAGCTACCGTTGTGGCAGCTACTCTGATTTGAAAAGAAGCAAAACAAACCTGTATGATATTAACCAATGCATACATCACTCAACCGCAGGAAGAAAAATCCTTAATTTGAAAAGCATTCCTTCTTAAAATGGATGCTCTAGCAGATAGAAATTCAAACACATTTTCTTTGCCGTCCAGAATTCAGATTAGGTAACAGGCACCAGGGAGTCTTCACCCACAGCCTTCCTGAAAAGTGTCATGCTGTTTAAACATTGGGACGGTTATTCCAAGTTTCTTTAGAGACCTAATGGCACATAAACAACAAGCCAGTATGCAAAGACGGACACTCGAGGTAGCCTGAAGTTTGTGTAGTGTTTTCTGCAGCAAGTATTTCTGCAAACAAAGGGAGTAAAATAAACACGCAGCTTCCAGGCAGTTGAGATTGCTTTGTAGAGCCTAAAAAAAGCTTGCTTGAGGGAAGCACCTTCTGTTATAGACAAAAGAGTTAATTCACAAAGCTCTGGAAAGAACTCTCTTCCCCAAAGAAAAGATCTAATGACCCCTATAAAGAGAGCCATATTGTGATGCTGTAACCTGATTAGAGGGAAAGAAGTTCTTTGTGTCTTTTAGTCTTTGCACTAACAGGAAAACAAGGTGTTCTGCAATAAAGAGGAAGACTTTTTCTAAAGCTTTATGGTCTTCTGTGCTATTTTACAAAATACCCTATATGTTACCCACCTCAAAAAGCCACAATTAAAGCAAAGTGATTCTTCTCTTTTCAAATGTGGGGCTGGCAGGGAGAGCAGGGTTAGAAGTGAGAAAGCCAAGAAGCTACTCCTTTGAAGCACGCAAATGTGATACTCTTATTTTAGAGCAATTGCTGTATGTTTAGGGCACAGGGAGATGGGCACATATCTTGCAGCAGGATGAGGGCCTTCAGGTCAGCCCACAAATGGCCCTTGCAGGTTTAGGGAGGGCTGCCCTGAGGGACCAAGGACATTGGCCCCCTTGTTTTAGGGAGGAGATGATGAAAAGAAAACATGCAACTGTGAGGAATAAAGAAGGAAATAAAGGAGGTAAGCGAGGCTTGCCCAGTCTTATAAATGCAAAAATAATGGCAAGGGGCATTCAGTGGATGGGTGTTTTACATTTGCCATGCTTTAAAGGAGATTCATGTTCACTCAGTGACTGGGGGAACTTGTCCCAAGACATTTTGAGAAGTTTAGCATGATATAATTAAAAGCAATTATTTTTATTGAAAGAAAGACCAGAGCTTTCCTTAAAAGGACATCCTCCTAACAAAGAAATAACAGGTATGGAAGGAAACTGTTGCATATCAAAGTGTAAATCTAGGAAGAAATTGTCCCTTGGGAGAGCAGTTCAAACAAGTAGCTGTGTGATGCAGGATTTTTAACTCTATCCTCTAATGCAGTTCCTACCAGCTACTTTTACAGAAAATTAAAGTTGATGGACCTTTATGTGTAGTCACTATGACTCCTGGGAGCCAATTTGTGTTATACTATGCAAGCTTTTTTACAATTACGGATAGTAGTAATGCAGTACCTGGTAGCTGCTTGTTTTGTTAAATGAAGGGGGATGAGGACTATTGAAGATCTGGCTTGATTTCATAAAGAGGGGATATATTTGCCAGAAAAAAAGGATTCCCTGTATCCTGCCTTTTTCAATGGCTCTTAGCATGGAAAGGGAAAATAGGAGGCAATAAGGAAAGAGCTGAAAGCCAGGGGAACACTAGGCTAAGCCACAGTTTGTGGAGACTTACACAGCCACAGCTTCAAGTTTCCTTGTTGGTGGCTTTTCCTCTATGAAGGCATTCGGGGACTACCTCTGGGATGAGCAGTTACTTGGAAAAGTGGGGACAGAAAGATCATCAGTCATGGCATTTGGTGGGACATCTCTGCTCTTCCTTTGTAGCTGGCTTAAGAATGAGTACAACCCAGGCTTCTTGAGAAACCTTGAAGGACACCTCAAGCCTTGTTGAGGATGAGCCAGATAAAAATACAATAGTTACCCATATATACACTTTTTCTCTAAGCACTGCCTAGCAGTGACACATGATCCTGGATAAACAGGGGACAAAAGCTGTGAATCCTCAGGATCCATGCCCTGCTCCTGGCTGCTGGCATCCAGAGTAGGCAAGTTGAGGAACCCTGGGACAAGAAACACTGACATGAGGGCTTTTTATTAACTCACTTTCTATTTGGCAGAAAAAGAATGTCCTTTAGGTCAGTTAGACTTTCCCTTAGTGCGTTTCTGCCTTATTCATCACCAAGTCCCTTCTCTGGCAAAATTATTGCTTTCTAACAGTAAAGTTGTCATTCAGAGGACAGGCTTATCTGGTGGAGGAGTGAATGTCTGTCTATTGCTATGCCGATACATCCCTCTCTGTATTTGCAGAGATGGATATTCTCCTATCACCAAGACATCAAAGCTAGCTATCTGCTCATTTCCAGCTGGCAAATGGGGAGTGAAAAGAATAATATTTGGGAGAGGAACAGGTTTTGTTGTCTTTTGAATTCTTGAATGCATGTAATACCTACATGATGTCTGAGCATGAGAAAAGGGGTTCACTGGAAGGAGACATCAGCCATGAATATTTGCCTGTGACTATCCTATCTAACAGACCCACTTTGTTTTTAGAGAACAGTCATAGAATCATAGAATAGTTTTGGGTTGGAAGGAACCTGTAAAGGTCATCTAGTCCAACCCCCCTGCAGTGAGCAAGGACATCTTCTAACAGATCAGGTTTCTCAGAGCCACCCAGCCTGACCTTGAATGTTCCAGGGATAGGGCTTCTACCACCTCTCTGAGCAACCTGTGTCAGAGTCTCATCACTCCATCTTTCTTATAGGCCCCCTTTAAGTACTGAAAGGTTGCAATAAGGTCTCTCTGGAGCCTTCTCTTCTCCAGGCTGAATAACCCCAACTCTCTCAGCCTGTCCTCAAAGCAGAGGTGTTCCAGCCCTTTGATCATTTTTGTGTTCTTCCTATGAAAAAGCCAAATTTAGGGTATTCTTTTCCCATGAGAATTAAAGGGTGTTGCAAAAAAAAAACCTGGTAGCTGCCACATGCATCATCCTCAGTCTTCACTTGCAAACAAAACCTTATTTCCCCTGGAATTAAACAAAGTGAATGGTCTGGATCAACACGTGATCAACAGACTGTCTTGGCAGTTCACCTTCCGAAGGTTACAACTGTTGCATGTTGTCTAAGATATTGTCAACAGGGCAGGATATATCAGGCCCCAAAGAGTTGTACATTACCACTAATGAACTTTATATGTAGGTAGGGCTAAAGCAGGTAGCTAGTTCAAAGCATTTCCCATTGCTTTGCTGTCATTGATACTACTGAAGTATAGATAGATACGCACAAAGCCCCTAGATATGACTATAAATGCTGATATTAAACTTATGTATTGTTTACTTGCACTGAATGAGGTCTACTAAGTATTCAGGCATGTTCATAGAGATTATTAAAACCAGAAAGCCATCAAACTTCTGCCATCCTCATCCAGTCCCTCCAAAGCATATAAAGGTGAAGGAGATAGCAAGCAGTAGGGGAATTTGTGGTAATATCAGAAGGGGATAACTTGAAGAAAACAAGGGCATTCAACAGTACTTCTAGTAAAATGGATGGTGATTGTTTTGTGAGTGTTTTCCATAGATAACGAACAGAGAAATTTTGACACAGAGTTAATTACAAAAAGATAAGACTGTGCTCTAATGGCTAATTACTACCCGTATAAGCTGACAAATGACAAAGCCTCCCAGTTTTACTATTAATAACCTTCACCCGAGAGCTTGAGCTAAGATGCCAGCCTAGAGAGTGAAACAACATGCAAATACCTAAACACTTTGAGAAGCCCTCTCAGCACTTGAGTTTAGCTGGTTAATTTTGCTCTTGTGCCTAATCTGCCCACACAGCCCCTTGTCAACAGGCAGCTCATTAATCAAATCTCCCACTTTTTTTTTCTTCATTTGATATCCCAGCAGGGCATTTCTCTCAGCAAAATAATCTGACTAAACAAGAATATACCCTGGGCTGGAACGCTCTGCCCTTGGAAGGAGCTCCAGGCAGGCACATCAGAGGAAAACACAAACCCAAATGGAGGGCTAGAAATGGATGAGCATGACACCTCCTCCTCCTCTGGAAGAGCCCTCACTTGTGAGTAGGGAGGGAGTTGCAAAACACTCATTAAAAGTCCCACAAATATTTATGCTAGAGCTAAGGTAAGGAGCCGTTACCTTCCTGGAATACATCATTAGGGCTATGAATGTAAAACCAATAAAGTAATTGCTCTGAAGGCAAGATAATGTTTGCCATTTTAGGCTCTGAATCTCTTCTCAGCAGTCTAAGGGATAAGAAGATCAGCTACCCTGGCTGTTTGGTCACCTTAAGATATTATCCCTGATAATATTATGAATACATGAACTACAGCAAAAAGCACAAATCACTGCCAGTGTCGTCGGGGTCACCTCCTCTTCTCGGTTTGTTATGCTTGCCAAACATGAGCATCAAATATATGTTACTGAGCACAGTGAGACTGAGAAGAAGGGATGAAGCACAAGACCTGAAACCACCCACATTCATTCACGATGCTTCAGTCACACCAGTGCCTCAGCCACGTGTGTCCTCTAAGAATTTCCGCAGCTAGTTCATTGAAGGTCATTGCCACATCCTTAACCAGCAGAAACTTCTCACTGGTCTATCAGCCACTCGATACCTCTGGAAACTGTCAAAATGCAGTCAGCAAAAAAGGGCAGCTCCTGTCAGGCATCTCTGACACGCAGCAGCAGCAACCCTCATCTAACATTCTGGATTAAGTTGAGAAACCGCGGTTTTCCCACAGCTCAGGCAACACAGGGCATTGTTACTGGCCCTTAAAGCTTTGCAAATGAGCATTGCAGTTCTTCTCAATGGTAGAAACCAAAGGTTTTCCCTCCAGTTTTGGGATTCCCTGTGTCCAGTATAGCTTTTAGGCCGAGGGAGATTTTTGCTCTGAGCAGCATTAACAGTTTCAAATCCTACTTCTGCTCGGGCTTGCAAAAAGTTAATTTTGTTTAATAGAGGGGAAGTGCTGGCGAATGAAAGGCAGAAAAGAAGATGACTGCACTAATCATTTCTAGGTACTTAAACTAGCATAGTTGAGAAGTGGAGAACAAGGCAGATGAAGGCTAATTCTAACTCTAAACCATTACCAAAACCTGTTTTCCACAGCAGCAGGAAGTCAATGATGTAAGTGGAATTTCCTACAGCCTAAGAAACAGGATAATGGAAGTTGACATGTGAATATCTGGAATTGCCTTAACAGCAATCAAGATTTTTCTTGGGTTTAGCCACGGGTTTATAAGTAGGATTCTTTTCCTTTTTTGCTTTTCCCCTCTGTTATTATAAATACAGCTATTATGTTATCTTGGAAGCAATAAAGACTTTTATGTCACATTTTGGTTTATATTAACTGTTAATGTTGCTATTTGATCTGGTTGGAACTCAAAAGAATGTGTTCATTTTGTAAAGGCTTTTGTGAACTAAAAGATTGAAGCAGCAAGGCAAAAAGAAGGTGACATAACATTTTTAGTTAAGTACAAGACATTCTATGTCTATTTTAGTGTCTAACAGCAGCCTGTCCATCTGCTATCATAGTAGTCTGACAGACAGAATTTTTTACCCTATATTTCCTTCTTGCATCGTAAGAGGAGTAAGGACAGTGAGCAGATGGGGGAGTACACTGGGCAAAGGTCAGACATTTACTCACCCCCAGCAAGAGCACCAGAGTGTGGACCCATATCAGCACACCATAGCTCAGCTTTAGAGTCAATGCAGTTTACCAAGGATATAAGATGACAACTTGGCCTCTGCTCCTGGGGCGGTCTGCTAAAATGATGTTTGCACCTTGAATTTCTGGCAAAGGCATATGCCATGTACATACCACAAAATATCATCATAGTTCTGCACAGACTGAGGGCATTAAACTCTATATTAACACGTGCATCACAGCCCAAATGTTTCACGTACATGTTTTAATACTATCAGACATCTTTCCTTGGGAATGGCTATGACATATGGAGCCAAATTCATTTTTGGAAGAAGTAAAAGTTTCAGAAAGAAAATGTGTTAAAACCAGAAGGAGGGTGGGCTTTATTGGAACACCACAATTTAAAACCTTTTTTTAATGTGGCTGGAGAAGAGAAGTTGCAGGCTTAATTGCCATGGCTCCATTTTACACAGACTGCATTTATGTGTAACAGTTGTGATTGCTGCCTGCTGATTGATTAATCTTTGCTCAAGCACTGCTTTGTTTTGCCTGGCTTTGGTGGTGGTGGTTTGTTTTTTCCAATCTTGCAGCTGCCTCTGCAAGTGTTCCTCATCCTGACTGGCCTTGCTCTGTGTTTGTAGCCTTTAACCCTGTGAAACTCTGATGCTAGGTGAAGTATCTGCAATACGAAGCAAGCAAATCCTCCGTTCCACAGTGGTTTTATACCTTAAGGTTTTCTTCACTAGAGCTTTCTGGACTTACAGCCCAGAGGAACTGGTGACTTCCAAGGGCTGGAAGAGAATTGGTCATTTGTAATTGGAGGGAGAGAAAGCAATTTCAAAAGCATCCCCTGAGCATCAAGTGCTAAGAAGAAATATGAGATTTTAGTGAGATATTGGCTACTCCATAACCATCTGGGGTATGGTACAGCTGATCTTCATCACAGAGAGGTGTTGATGTCGTAGAGGGAATATACAGGACAACGTGTAGTCCAACAGGAGATACTCTATCAAATTCAGTGTGCATTTGGAAGAGAAGTGGAACGCTGAAAACACAATCCTGTTAGATCTCATGTAACAGCAGGAAATAAGTGTGAAATCAGTGTTTACCTGACTTTGTCATTTAGCATTCTCCTGTAGTACAGCTGTTCTTTCAGATGTGGAAAAAAATATTTGGCTTATAACTACCTTTATTGCTCTCACTGTTGGTATCCCTCTACTACAACCATTTAGGACCTCTTGCTGTTTCCGACATCTGCATCTTATCGACACCACCAACAAGGAGAAATTATTAGACTCCTTATGCAAGAGAGTGCATTTTTCCCAACTATTTATTATCTGTCTGTCGATACACATGATGTACTAAGATACATTCCCAGGCAGAGCCATCAGATGCACCTTGAAACAGTTGAGCAAGAGGCACATTTAAGTGCATCAAGTCAAAATAACTCCTTGCGCAAGGAAGTCCCTATCTGCCTTCAGAAGTATGGTTTGTGCATGCATTGTATACGAATACTTGAAAAAAATGGTGCAAGAACTAAGATTTGAAATTTCAGCTTGCTATAGAAAGTGGAGAGCTAGCAAGAGTGCTTGGTTACATAGTAGTTGCATTCTGCAAGTTAGTCTTATGGATGTTTCTCCCCATTTTATTAAAGATCATCGAGAAGTGGTGGCCATTGCCACACTTAATACGTACAACATATTGTAAGAAAATAACATTGCACTAATGCACTTCAAATATCTAACAAAACTATGAAACAAATTATTGCAGAAATACAGTTGTCTCCAAGCTGCCTTTTAGGGAACAAAACTTCCACATAGGGTACTATGGAATGACAGAAAGTAAAGACATGAGCAGCAGATCACCATTTTGCATCTCCTCCACAGCGTAACACCTCTAGAAACAGAATTCTCTTTAGCATCATGCTGAGGCATTGGCTTAAGATTAATACAGAAAGGAAAGTGCCACCTCTTAAATCACCAGTGTCACTTAGAACACTTTGGTTTTGTTTGGAAGTTTCCCAAAGGCAGAGCAGCACTGAAAGCTACTTTAAGAGGTGGCAAGATCACAGCCTGGGACACCTTGGTTGCAACATACATTACCATCTGTAGCCATCCCCACTCCTTAGATTACATATGCAGTGCACCACGTAGGAGTGTAGAGGAGCATTTTCTGTACATCTTTTTCTGTTAGTTCAGCCAGATTAAAAAAGCTAATCTTTGACTACAGACTCCTTTCACAATTTGAATACCATGAAGTAACTTCCAGTAGTAATTTGTTTCCTATGATGCAATTTTTTCATAGAGCTAATGTAGGAAAAGCTGCATTAGCTAATTTTAAAGCAAGGGAGGCTATGAGGAATGAAACTTTACAAGTTCTGGTCAAACCTAGACCTTAACAAGGTTAATGCTCAGTGCTTGACCAGCCTTTAGGGGACATTTAAATCAAAGTGAGTAAAGAAACCAAAGTTGCAAGCCTGAGACAGGAAACAGAAAAGGGCAGTGTAAATGAAGAAGTTCTTCTCAGAACAAACCAGAACAGGCTGGGATAAGTTTTTTCCATGGGATAAAGTACAGACATGCCAGTAATGTCATTGTAATGCAAAACAAAGCTGTGGAAGTTTATTGCACTGAAAACAAACAAGCCAGCAAAGCCAGTGTGCTTTATTTCATAATCTCCAGTATCTTCCTCTTCCAGGGATCAAATCCACATCTGGTATCAAATACCATTTTATTATCGCAACTAAGCTACACAAATTTACTGAAACTTTGCATCTGTCCTTTTATGCTCAGAAATGTTTTTTTGGGGATAAATGCTACCCAGTATGTGAGATAATATTCACTGGCATCCATTGACTTGGCTCACCAGAAGTCGTACAAGTGTGGAGCAACACAGCATACAACATAACCATTTTCTGCATCTTCCAGTGTTTGGCCTTTTTAAGAGACTTTCATAGCACAATTACCGTATTTTGAGTTTGGCAGGAAAATAGCTCTGGGCAGGTGTAAAGGAAGCTTGGACTGGGTCAGGAGAAATATGGCCAAGAAAGGAAATGAGTTCAATCTGGAAAAGAAATTAGGACAAGGACATAGGGATCAATAGGACCAGAAGTGGGGCTGAAGTAGAAAACAAATGGAAGGGGAAACCCAGGAAGGATGCAGCAGAGAGATGGTGGGGGGACAAAGAGGAAACACACATGTACAGGGAATAATTAGGTGACTGTGGTCATGAAAAGGAAACAGAGAAAATTCAAAACAACATGGGAAAGATGTAAAACCTTTTTCTCCCCCTCAGCCATAAGCTGAAAGCTCTTCTTGCAGAGAAAAAGAATAAACTGCACCTAAGCCAGACTATCTGAAACTTCCAGTGCACATGAAATATAAAAGAGTCTTCATTCACTGCCTCTGGTCTGAGACATTTAATCTTTAATGACACAGATGTGAGAATCATGCAGGATTTAGGCTTATAATTTGTTGTTAATAAGTGCCTCTAAAACACTAAATAGATGCTATTTTCCTGTGTGAAGAATTGAACCATTATGCCCCAAGCATCTAGGGAAAGGATTGGATTTAATTTAAAAATAAGCTTCTTTACTGGAGTTTGCTTCTGAGTGGTAACATTTGACACTGAAATATCTTCCTTCCAGGATGATTACAGTAAACTAAAATGATCACCTTACAAGCTTTTGCTCATTAAAAAAAGAGGAGGTGGTGGGGAAAAGCAACAATTTAAAGGAGATACCAGAGTTTAAATTCAATTCATAGTGTTACAAAGCTAATACTCTCCCTAGTTCCTCAATAATACAAAGATTGTCTCGAGTTTCCACTTCCAGCTCAAAATGAACTTCCAAATAAAGTTAATGCAATCATCCTCCTGGTTCTGATCAATCACACCCTGTCTCTGATGGGAGATGGAGGTGCAGGAAAACCTACAACAAGCAGTTCTGAAAAGGCTGCAAGGCAGTCTCAGGTTTAGAGGGAGATCCTGAAGCAAAATACTCATCATGTCTTTCTGAAACTTTTTTTTTTAATCCTTCCTATTGTTGCACCGTTAATTTGCATAGGGAATGAAAACCTAGTCTGAGGTTGGAGAAAAGTCACGTTTGAAGCTCTGCCTTACAGCAAGGACTCATTTCCAGTTTACAATTTGTACATGCCCCGTTGTCTGGTATCTCTAAAAGGGGCTGAAACAAGAGAAGGGAAACAGTCTGAATGGAAAGGAAGTAATTCTACTTCTTGCACTGTTCTAAATAATGATATATGAAAAATAATGGTATAATACTATTGATGTCATATCAAAGGAAAAAATTATCTATGCCAGCAAACTGCTGTGATACAGAGATCACTTGTTCCTTAATTGTGGATATTCTGCCCGAAAATGGCAACAGTCTTTTTGCGGTTTATTTTTCGGTTGTTCAGGTTCTTTAAGAGATTGCCAGAATTGTTTAAAAAGTTAAAATACTAATTTCCTCCTGCTCAGAATTACCCAATTGTTTCTATTGGAGCAAATAGTAACTAAAACCACCAGAAAGCTGACCTCTGACAGCAAAAATTTCAGCTCAGTATTTAGTTTTGATATTCTAAGAAATGAAAACCATAAGCATAAGGGCACTTGGCAAATGTAAGAAGAGGCAGTCCAGCCGTCCATCATCTTTTTTTGCCCTGTCTAAAACTGCCTCTCAAGACACAGTTTCTAATTGCATCAGTTCATAGCCTCATCTGGTGAAAGTAGACATAACTGCACTGGAGGCAAGGGGTCTACACCAGTTTTTACCTGCAACAGATGAATCTTCGTCTAATTTTAGAGCTACTGGTATGCAACACACTCATTTGTGTGACTTTATTCTGGAGCAAGAGCCACAGCTCATTTCTAATATATATCTTCCTGATGATTACCTGCCTCAAGAGGTGCTGTTTTATCCAGGTATTTTCTCTAAACAAGGCTGCCATTATTCTCAGCAAGCACTTGTAGGAAGCCCACAGATTATTATCTTGTACACAGAAGTATTTTGACATTTTATCAGATTAACTGGATATGTCTACTTGAACTTTTTTTAATTCTGTCTCTGAGACGTAATCATAAACAGGGTAACTTGAGAAGCTGGTGGCTCATTCCAGGGTGAAGGGGCTGCCCGTGGGAGTCAAGACCTAGTTGCCTGAGTGGGACAAGGGGTATCAGTGGTCCCCTTTGGCTGGAGCTCCTGGATGCATACTCTGGGTGTGGCTGGGGCCAGATCTGGGGAGCACTGCAGAAGCAGTTGATGCAACCAGGGACAGTGCTACCTCCCCCCACACCTTTCTGGCCTCAGCTAACTAAATGGCAACAGCACAGCTTGGAAGGCTGTGTACTCTTTGGCATTTCCACACTCACCATGGCTTTCACTTCTTGGGTGAATCAACGTTGTTCCCTTTCAGGTCTGATAATCATAGAATGGCTTGGGTTGGAAGGGATCCTAGTTCATCTAGTTCCAACCCCCCCTGCCATGGGCAGGGACGCCTTCCACTAGACCAGGTGGGAGAATCTTCAAATTTGCTGCATGTGGCTAACAGATCCAGCTACCTCATCTGTACGGAAACCACAGGGAAGCAAATCCATGAAGCCTGAGGTGATATGGCCTCTGATCAAAGAGACACAAAGTTTAGAACTCAATGTATGGATTACAAAGAGGTGGCAGTACAGTCAGTGCTGTGCAGCTGGTGGAAAAATCAAAACTGAACTCTGTTGAAAATATCAGTATTTCAATATTTGCTCTAACAGGGTTAAGGGGTTAAATACCACTTTGAGCTTCTTTGGAATGGAGAGGCTCAAAAATAGAAAATTGCAGTGGATATATTTCATTTTTGCATTTGTGATCAGAGCAGCCTCGAGCAGCAGAAGGTCTGCAGGAGACCATCACAGAGCCATCCCCTGGGGACCCCTCACAAGGCTGGGGGAAACAGCAAGCTGGGAAGAGAGGTGCAGGCAAATAGCATTGCTTGGAAAGAGCACATGGTTAACCTTATGGCACTGATGGTTGAGGCAGCAGCACAGACCACGAGGTGCCTGAAAATGCAGGTTCAGGAGAACATAGTAGACACCCAGTTAAGTGACTGCAATCTCAAAAAGCAGGCATTGCACCAGGCAAGTAAACACTCGCTGAGTTTTCTTTGTGCATAAGAAAGGAATTGGATACAGCTTTACTGTACAAAAATATATGCAAGGCGTAAGAGGCACTGTTTGCAACAGCGTTAAGCACAAATATAAAACACCCTTTGGAAAAGCAGCTTTTGGACACAACTACTTTCACAGATATTTCTGAAACTATGCACCTAGAAGCTGCCACAGCAGTGCAGACTGTGCGGGTTCTCCCAAAGGTGGGCAGATGCTTGGGGAAGGGTTGTCAGACAAAAATCTGGATGTTAGCTGTCACATACAGACCTACCTGTGATCTAGCCATTTTGCTGAAGCTGGCAGTTACATGCACATACACAAAAAGTTGTCACAGCTGAGCTACCTGCCTGAATTTACCCCACACACAGAAGCAGCACAAGGTGGTAGGGCTGGAAAAGCCTATCTGCAGCAGAGCTGAAAGGGGTCCCCCATACAAAAAGCCCTGCTCAGTGGAGAGGTAGGCTCCTTGCCAGCTTTTAAAAGGCTGCCTTTGAGGGGAGATTTGAGGGGAAAAGACCCTTTGTGTTTATGCAAAACAATTAGCTGGGAAAGGCTTCTTCAGAGCTGCAGAAGGTAGCAGCTGCTGTGCCAGCCCAGGGGCTGAAGGAGCAGACACAAAGTGGTCAGAGGCTGCATCCCCACAGCTTGCCTTAGGGCTTTCAAGGAGGATTTTGTCGCTTCAGTGTTGCATACAGAACACTCACGTAAAGCCAATTATTAGTTGCGTTCTTTTGACAATTTTCCTGTACACTTTCGGGGAAAAACATGAAAGAAAAAAGAACCAGTTAAAACTGTACCGTTTTCTCCAGCTGAAGAGCTTTGCCTAGCACAGACCAAACAGGTTTGTTTTCACTTCCCGTGTGGCTTTCCTTGTTAGAGAAACCAATTGGAAATCGTTACTGGAAATATTATTATGAAAAGCTAATGGGTTTAGTCATTCGTATGCACCAGTCACCGGATATTTCAAAAGCTGCTACCTGGAGTATTGTTAATGGAATTTGCAGTACTTTTATTTGATGTTGTCAGCCCCCTCGGATTTGCACAATACAGTGAACAGCAGCAGCTCCGACCACGCCAGCTCTTGAGGGCTGAGTGTTCAGCTTCCCCCTCCTGCCCTTCTGCACAAGCTGCCTTTCTCTTATCTGATAAAACACTGTCAAAGGGACAATGAGGATAATCGCATCCGTAAGGGAATGAAAGGCTCACTTTGAGCACGCTGATGAATAATACTATATCCAAAGTAATTTATCCATCAAAACTCATCAGTGTAAGCACCATGCAGTAGAGCAGAGGCAGACAAGCAATCTCAACACCAGCTCTTTCTCCAGGAGTGCTTAGAGACTCATTCACTGGGCCAGCATCCTCCCTTGAAGGTTTGGGGACCTTAGAATCATAGAGTCATTTAGATTGGAAGAGACCTTTAAGATCCCTGAGCCCATCTCTTAACCGAGCACTGCCAAGTCCACCACTAACCATGTCACTAAGCACCACTTCTATATGTCTTTTAAATACCTTCAGGGATGGTGACTCCACCACTTCCCTGGGCAGCCTGTTCCAAATCTTCACAACCCTTTCAGAGAAGAAATTTTCCCTAATGTTCAATTTAAACCCTCCCAGCACATCTTGTCCTATCACTTGTTAGTTGGGAGAACAGACCAACACTGACCTCACTACAGCCTTCTTTCAGATAGTTGTAGAGAGTGATACACTCTCCCCTGAGCATCCTTTTCTCCAGGCTACACAACCCCAGTTCTCTCATCTGCTCCTCACAAGACTTGTGCTCTAGACCCTTCACCAGCTTTGTTGCCCTTCTTTGGATATGCTCTGGCCCCTCAATCTCCTTCTTGTAGTGACATGCCCAAAAATGAACACAGTATTCAAGGTGAGACCTCACCAGTGCTGAGTACAGGGAGGTGATCACTTCCTTAGTCCTGCTGGCCACACTTTCTGATACAAGCCAGGATGCTCATGGCCACTTTCCTGGCCACCTTGTTGCAAATAGCACTACCTGCTTAAACCATGCAGAGATACAAAGGATCCCCATGCAGAAGTGCACATTCTACGCTTGAAGAAATGCCGCAGCTGTGATCACAGAGGGTTTAGCTCCTCTTTCCTTCTACATGACTGCTGCTGAAAAATGATGCTCTCGCTATGCATACAGATGTTCAAAGAAAGACTTCATTGCTTTCATATTATGATAGGCTTTCTTAATGTGTTCTTTTAATCCCATGATGAATCTAATCAGATGGTTTTTGGTGAAAGCGAGAAGGATTTCAAATGTGTACACTCAACGCCCTGTTTGCGCAAGGCAGTTTCCTTGAGGCTGGTTCCATTTCTAACCTCTGGGAATTACACCTGGATCTTACCTTTAATGAGATGTTCACAGGAGAATAAACGGCTTTGACAGAAATAAAAATAAACACACTGTATCACATTTTTCCTAGATGCAATTTTCAAGGAATTTAAAAGTTGATCCTGAGCAATTGACTCATGAGAACTTTAATCCCCCTCCCAAACACAGCACTCGCCCATAGGTGTTAAACAGCCTGGGTCCTTCTGAAATCATCTAGGGATATTTTCTCTGAAGTGATAGTCACTGGTCTGCTTTCATGCATATTATTTAATCCATTGCTCTACCACATGAGACTTGAAGCACAATTTGTTGCTATGAAATACAAAATCTGTAATGTAAATGTAATCGCTTTCTTATTATTGTGCTTTAGAATTCTACATGCATATAACAAAAACAATACATTTTTCTCTACCTCACTAGAAGCTTTCATATTCATCCCATCTGTATTGATCAGCACAATTAAAATTGATGCAGAGCAGAAAATTCTTTTTTGCAGTGAAACAAATGTATATGAAACATGGTTTTCAAGGAACAGTATTCCTGTTTTATCCCATATACTCTGTGCATAATCTGTATTCAAGACAGGATAATTTTCTGTGCCTCAGGATGCATCTGAAGTATTTTTAAACTAATAATGCGTTATTATGAGATAGGAAACAGCAGTTTCCTCCCTCATAGCTGTCTGGAATTCTGCATTGAAACATTAGTGTCTTTAGGTCGCTACTAGTCTGATCTGAAAGATCATCTGTTTGCCTCTTCTGTATAGACTCAAATACTACCCCAACAATGTGCTTTTTTCCCCCCTAAAGACGTTTTTTTCTTCAAGTCACCTTCATTGAGTTAAGCAGGTATGCCATTGCCTGTAACAGCTTATCACTGATATATTAAAGGCAAAATTCCATCTCTGATGCACAAGCTATTGAAGGACATCACTGTTGCCTGACAGCAAAACAATTCTGGAGTGGAGCACTACACAACAAAACTCCACAGGGTGAGTGAACAACCATCCTCTCTCATAGCAAGACCCATACTCACTGGCCAAGAGCTGGCCAGAACTAGAGGTGTTATAGACTCAGAGAAAGCCAGCACCCCCATTAGCTGTCCAGTTCAGAAGGCAGGTGAAGGAATAGGCGGATACATTTTTAGCATCATTTTGGGGCTGCAGCCTGCACAATCTGTGTGACAGAGCAGACAGGAAGGTTGCTTTGCTGGGCAAGCATTTGAAATCCAGACAGACTGTTATCCCAATTACACGCGCTTTTAAAATCAATAGGCTTCTCACAGGCACTTTCGGGGGCAGGGGCGGAAATATGAGGAAAAAAATTAAGCTAATAACACACATTAATTGTGACTATTTCACCAAGCATTACTAATTAATCCATGCAACAGCCCCACAGGATACATCACTGGTATCCTGTGGGTAATTTGCCAGTACATCTACACACTTCTCCAATTGTCTGCTCAATTCACAGCCAGCTATTTGATTTGAGCTTGGACATACTGCTTCCCTGAAGTGGTTATTGGTACTTCACCCATACCTATAGAATAATGACGACAAAGAGGCCAAAGAGTTCCGCCTTAGGAACATCTTTATTCCTTCAGGTTCACAGCCCTAAAATCCTTCCCTCATACTGAGGAGAGAAATGGCCTTGAAACGCTGTATTTGAAAGACGCTTTTTAGTTAAAAAGCACAGGAAGACTGATGTCTTGTGGCATAAGAAATCACTCGGATGCAAGAATAGGCTCAGACTTCAAAAATACTGATATTAAAAGTCTGCATTTCACTAAATTAAACTTCCTGGCTTCACTGCAATTTCCTTCATGAGTAGGAGTTAACATGAGGGAGTCCAAAGTATGCCCAAGTTGTCACCTAGTTCCTTTAATGGACACCTTTGTATAAAATCCCATGCTGTTTGGCAGGCACTGGTAACTGTATCCCACCTAATTAGCTTAAGCAAATGAGCTATAGTTATCTTGATCGAGTATGATTAAAACAGCAAACACTTTCTGTAAGGTTCTGAACACTAGTAAGCTTTTTGATTTACAGTTTGATGCAAAGCTGATATTCCCACTCTGATATTGGTGAATATCACTCAGTGACATTCAGCATTAGGCTACTTCTCAGCATAGAGGAGCTCAGTTTGCATCTCCCAAGTTCAGAACACTTTCCTGACCTGGCTGTCTCCAGTAGAAGCCTGGTTTTGCAAGAATCGTCACTTAATTGTAGTGCTTCTAGCCCAGTTTCAAGGGGATTTCAGCAGGCAGATTTCAGCTTCATTAAAATATCCACTTATAATCCGTATTTGAAGGGCTAATTTGAAGATCTCAGCACACCGAAAGGGAGACTGGTACTGCTCTCTCCAGCAGTTGCATAAGCACTAGATGAGCAATTGTGATGTATACAAACATACAACAGTGATGTATACAAACATACAAAAGTGATGTATACAAAGTGACAGAAGAAGAAAAAAAATGGCCCCAATTCACACTACGGGAGGTTTAGGTTGGATATTAGGAAAATATACTTCACTAAAATTGTTGTTAAGCCCTGGAACAGGCAGCCCAGGGATGTGAAGTCACCATCCCTGGAGGGATTTAAGAGACATGTAGATGAGGTGCTAAGGGACATGGTTTAGTGGTGGGCTTGGCAGCATTAGGTCAATGGTTGGACTCAATCTTAAAGGTATTTTCCAACTGAAATGCTTCTATGAAACTATGGAGGGGTGGGAGGGGCAGGAAAAAAGCAGCAAAAACTGTATTGCACCAAGATCTTGCTCTGAAGGAGGACTAGTGCAGGAGCTGGAAATCAGTTTATTTCAGCATGACCTTCCAACCTTTTGCTGTGCTGGCTACATCAAAGAAAGATGCCATATCTATGGTGATTTACACAAATAATCAAATCCCTAAATTTACTGTGTTTTTTTCTTCTCCCTTTCATGTGTTGCCTTTGATGTTGCAGCCTCCCTATGCAGGTGCAACAACAGCCCTGGTCAAAGAAATGGTATGAGAGCACTGCATTATAAATGAACTTTCCAGCTCTGATTTGGTTCTGAAGGAAGACTGACATGAACATGCATACGAAAACCTACTCAGGATATAGAAGGTGCTTTTGGATCAACCCAGGAGGCCAGGTATTTACAATTGCCTGCTCCCTGCAGTTTCTGGAGGTTCATATCCCAGAGATGAAAAACAAAAGCTCATGGCTGGAATATAGTTCCTAAAACTGTCCCATGCCAGTTCTCCTCCCCTCCATTTTCATTTTTATTAAACTGATAATGACATAATTACATGATTTAGTATAATGCTGAATATTGAATGTAGCAAAACCAGATTGTGATAATTTTGAAAGATGGTTTCTACCAAGTAAAGCCATATTGCATTGCTACTGTAGCTCAGAGAATTATTGAGAGGCAAAACCTGAACAATAGGAAGGACAGCATGTAGGGACCTTGTTCAGATACCTCTTTAGACTTTAATTAGTGTAATTTAAGACATTTATATATATTTTATGTCATATTTCTATCTGCTCACAGTCCTTTGGGAGTTCGCTTTTGTTCTGGGGTCTCAGACTAGCTGAAACATGCATTATTTATTAGACATGCAAATCATGCATGATAATCTCAATGAGCTATGGAAAGTCTAATTGTTCCAGACAAACAATAAAATTGATTTAAAATTGGTCTAACCTATCCATATTCCACAATGAAGAAAGTCAGTTTTCTTATTCTTCATATAAAACAGGAAGGAGGATTTAGAACAGTCTGTTTGATGTTTGAGTGGTTTTTTTAATGTTCTCAAGTTAAGAATAATAAATAGCCTGTGACCTATGATTAAGAATTGATAGCAGAGATTTAGATTTGTTGTAGCAAATGAAACAGCATTAATAGGATTTACCCTACACTCCTAGTCTTAGGAAATATTTATTCACCAAACTGAGAAGCATTTAGGTGCAAGGAAATTGTCACTTAGCAATTATTTCTAAATGCATACAAAAGGATGAAACACCAGATGCAATTAACTAATAAAAATAAACTACCAAGCCCACACACTTTTATGCCAGTGTACTACTCTACAGGAAGTAGGAAGCAATAACTATTATATTCCTTTTAACGATGTACATCTGTCTATGTAATTTGTTGTCTTGATTATAAAAAGGAAGTTATCTACCTGTGATTTTTTATACAACTGTATTTTAGACTTCTCTGTAAGGCAAGTGATTGTTTTACAGATCCCATGCTCTTCATGAACATCATTAACTGTGGTGCTCCTCAAGCTATCTGGCCACATGGGATCACAGTTCCCAGTTGATAGAGATAACAGGAGTCCCCTCAGAGTGAGCTGTACCGGACTTGCCAATAATCAGTGATGTGCTGCAGGAACTAGACTAGAAACATGTCACTATTAATGGATTTTGTAGACCTGCAGTATCTTATAGCAATTTTCTTGCTCTAGTGAGATTCTGCTCGTGATTGATTTTACTCAGTGTACTCAAAGCTTGCTGGAAAAAAGTTGTCTAGCATATCATTATTTCAATTCAAAATCTATTGAAAAAAGAGAAGTTTTGATCCAGATGCAGTCTCCACAGCTGAGTGACTGTCATCTAGGACTGCTGTCACAGCTTTGGTGTTAAATTTGATTAATCAAATCTTCCCTGTAACCTTATTATATAACATAAGGATATCTAATGCAGCATAAATTCTGCACCAGCTTCCAATGCCCTTTTTTATAAATTAACCCACTTTTAGTTTTACATAGAGCTTGTCTGTAAAAGCCTTTCCTATCTCCCTTTCAGAAGAGGCAGGAAAAGCATCTATAAGGTAACTTCAAGCCTGAAAAAACCCCATGTTTACAAACATCTAAAGAATATGGGACAAAACAAAAGTCTCACTCCTGTGTAGGCCTGGTTGACTTTCCTTCCCTATTGTACTTTGCTACTTTCTAGAGTCTTGACCCTTTTTATCTTTTAGTTTTAAAAGTTGTGTCATCAAATATCCAAATGAAGCCATCCCTTCACTCTTTTCCTCTCTTGCAAAAGCTTTTTTCTTTATGAAAACCACCTGTCCTTGCCCCCTCCTCCCAGCTTTTAACCCTTCCCCTTGTTTAAGTCTGCAAGAGCACTGGATAGCAAATCCAGTCCTAAATGTACTCAGATTTTCAGGAATCTGAAGGCTAAAATAGACAAGTAGTCCATGTCACAGTCCAGGGAGAAACACCATCTCACCAAAAAACATACCATACAAAACTACTAAGAACTTTCCTCCCTTTATCTTGGTCAGTAAAGAATCAAAGTCCTCCTATGGTCATTCTTAAAGGGAAAACATAAGAGAGAAAAACTACATTTAACTCTCCTATAAAGTGCCAATTTAAGTAGCACTTCTGATTTAACAGGATGTCCAACTGCATAGCCCAGTCTGCTTAATTTGCTTCCCCTCCTTCTACTTCTCTCTTGGAATATTTAAAAGACATTTCCCACCAGCGAGTGCTCCATTTAAAGTCTTCTCCCTCTCTACTAGATGCCATAACAGACTTTTTGTTTGCCTCCTTTCTACCTCAGACTCCTCAAATTGGCCTGAAATCCCACTGAAGAGCTGAAGGTGAGCAGGTCCTCAGTGTCACCTGCTCCCATGCAGAAGACCTCAATGCAGGTGTGGAAAGGCTGGGGACAAAGGGTTTAGGCTCATAGACAGTGGGAGGACATGGTCTTTGCTGGTCATTCCAGGAAAGCAGCCTCTAGGAGGAGGGGTGTCTGCAGCACACATACCATAACGTCCAAACATCTACTCATAATCCCACTGGTCTTCACAGGGGTTTCAGTCTTGAAGCCAGGGGCGACAGACTTGTTCCTGTCTGCTGCTTCTAATAAACAGTTAAATGAAACTAATGTTTTTCAGTAGCTGAAAAATACCTGTTGGCTTAGTAGGACAGCTATCTTTTCTTGTGGCCTATGGTTTTTCTCTCAAGGTCAAAAACAAACAGAAGCCAAAGTTCTAGCAGCAAACACATGTCTCCAGACTTCTAAATTAAGTTCAGCTGATCCCCTCATATTTGCTACTAGCATAAAACCAACGATCCAGAGAGAACTTTTAATACTCTCCAGCCTGCTTTAATTTCTTCACTTGAAGAGATTTCTCCTGTAGTTTTACCTAGCTCTTAGCATCTTTCCTAGCATTTTTACTGTGAACTTAGAGAAGGCATCCATAAGATAAACCACATTAGATTCAGCTTTTGCAAGGTCTTTGAAGCAATTATGGAGCCACAGAAGTGTAACACTCAGTAATAACTTAGACAAGGCCAAGGGGAATGTGCTACTAATAGCAACTGTTGAAGGGACTGGAAAAATCGGTAGAGCTTTGGTAGATTTTATTTTACTCCATAACACAAAACTCATCATCAATATTCCCAGCGTACCACTATGATTCACATTGTAGTGCAGATGGTTCACATATTTTAAATTCTAATTTAATTATGCTGTTCATGATCATACTGTATTTGAACTCCACTGAATTTCTGGCATGTTTATGCAAATACTTTATGGCAGAAATATGGTTTTAATAGTCTAGTCCCTTCTGATAATTGTCTTTCATGTATCTTTTGGATCCTAAGAGAAACATCATTTGTGCACAGAGCCTAAGCTTCAGGTATTGACACTTACAATAAGGGCTTTAATGCATTTAAATCTACATCTTGGCTTACAGAAACTGTTTCATAGCTTAATATCATAAGGTCAAGAGACATTGGAATCAGCAGCAAGACAATAAAGCAGCAGCACACCTTTCTCTGTACCAGTAAAATCTTATTTTTCATATTTTTACATTTTGGCTGCAGCATTAAAAGTTATTACACACCAAGAATCATTATAGTGGGTTAAGCAAATATTGAACAGATCTACAGAACATAGTCTTCAGACCCTGTACCAGGCCATCCTTACCTCTCAGCACAAGTCTTTAAGAAAACTTAGAGAGTTGCATAAATTACTTATCTCACTCTTCTTTTACTACTATTACTCCTCATCTCTTCTTTTCTTTTTCCTCAAAAGCAGTTACAACAAGCACCTCTCAAAATATAAAACAGCCTTCAGTCTCCCCACACTTGTTTCTATATCACATCAAGAAATATAAAATCCTGCTTCTTCTAGGACAAGAATGTGCTCCCACAAGAAAAAGTAGCATAAAATAAGTCATTTTACATATTTGCTATTTTCTCTTGTTTTCTTACTAAAGTAAAATAACTCACCTACTGCCTTTCATCCAGTCTCAACAGCATCACCACATGTTGAAGCTCCTTTACTACCAGCTCACCTCCTGACATCAGTGCCCCAGGTGCACCATTTATATATCACAACACCCACAACATGACTCCAGAACTTATGCCCTTCACCTGGGATGATGGGTGGAGACCAGGGGAGTTAAAAATCCTTAAACGGAGAGTTCAGAGCAGAAAAGGCTTTTAGGTTTTTAATTTTTTTTTTTTATTTTTTATTTTTTTAGTTGTTAATGGCTAGTGAGGATTCTCTCAGGTAGTGGGGCTACACTGATTTTTCAGCAGTTAATAGGCTTGTTTCTGGAAAAGTCTCTCTTTCTCTTACTTGTTTTTATGTACTAATGTTTGGGATACTTTAAAAAAAGAGACAAGCCTGGTGTAGAGGGCTTTGCTTTGACTTTCTGGTTACAGTTAAGCATTTATTGTTTTAGCTATCTGGGGCAGGGTGTACCTGCAGGAAATGGTATCAAGGACCTAGAAGTAGTCCCTGATCTCTGCAGTCAGTCAGATGCTGGGATTAGAGCATTCTTCATCTGAAACTCAGGCTCAGGTTCAAGTCCCTGTTACATTTAGGGCATGCTCTAAGGTTTTTCTAGGCTGATGTGAAGAAGCAAGACTATAGGAGGAAACACTGAATGCTTCAGAAACTTCAGAAGAGTGCTACTCCTCTTGTCAAATCAGCTCTAACAAACTAAGAAAGCTTCAGTAGCACCAATAGCCCCTTCCCTTACTCTGTTCCCAGGACTTCTTTGACTAGAAGGGAAGCACATAAGAAGATGATTTTATATATTAGTGTTCAGGCCCTAGCCCTTAGAGGGGCAAATCTGTTCTTCAAAAGATTTTTCACCTACACTGCAAGAAATCATCCGTAAATAAAACATCTGAAATCTTGTGGAGGAGGGACGGGAAGCCTCATTTTTCAATATCCTAGGAGAATATCCTATCACAAGCTATGGTTGTGCTTATTTTGTTGCAATATCTGAAAGCATAACTGATTTTCTAGGTACCATTAAGCTCACTCACCTAAGACACAAACTTTCCAGAATTTTAATCCAGGCCTCTAGATTATTTAGCTTTAAACTGTTAGTTCAGGTTTACTTTAAAAGAATGTTGCTTATCAGAGCACATCAGGTTTTAAAGTTTTCCTGACTAAAGCAGTCTTTTAAAAACAATGTTGCCCATAATTAGCATGTTATTGAACTAAAGGAAGGTCAAAATATAAAATACTGGGTTTAATTGGTTTGTTTTGCTTTTCCTTTCCTATGCCCTTTTTCATGCTGTTGTTTTAACACCACCTCCAGACATGTGAGTGTTCCTAGATTCTTTCATCTCTGCAGTGGGTTGCTTTGCAGTATTGACTCCTCTGACTCCACAAGCTTGTTTTTCATTTTTGCTCTTCCTTTATTCTTACTACCACTGACACTTTCATAGGCTTGTGATAATTCAGTTCTCAAGGAGTTAAAAAACCCCGTTTCCTTTTTCCTGTAGTGGTGCACACCAAAGGCCTCCAGCATTATTGCATGCAAGCAGCCATGGAGTTGGTATTTCTTCTGTGACAGTTACATAGGAAACAGGAAACTAAAGGTTAAAAGTTAATGAAGGAGTTATAAAGAAGCTGATGATGCTTCTAACTGCAGTCACTGTATGAGATGTACATGGAAACTCTGAACACAATTACAGATCACCACAGAGAGAAATAACTATACTAGCAGAGTAAATCTACACCATTGACGTGAAAACAATGAAATACCATACAGAAGGGCTGTATACATTAAAAACATAAATATGTCTGTGCTAGTATTCTGGTCTTAATATACTATGCCATTGTGCAGGTAGAACAATGAATGTGTGCAATCCCAAAGCTAAATGTGCTTTTCTTGGGTGCTGGGTCACCTGGGCTTTGTTTCTGTGCTTGCAGCACTCCTGAGGCACAGCGTACGTAACTCTACAAGTGCACGCTCTCTTGTTTACCCTAATTTCTGTTATGTGCCCAGTACTGAACATTTGAATTCAGTGACTACAAAATGTCAATACTGTTTCCTGCTACATACTTCCATCTTCTCTACCTGGAAGCCACAGAGCGCTCTGTTGCCATTAAAGACTCCCGTTGATTTAAATAGTTTGGGACTGTGTGTTTCTAGGGAGCTCTGGGACACTGGTTATGGATGGCATTAATGAAAACCCTCTGAAATGCCTTATTTCTATAAATAGTCCTTTGAAGATCAACACAATAGAAAACAACTCTATGTCAATAAGGGGATTGAACCCCCTCATCCTAGTAGCAGAGTCCAGTCCAAAGTACAGACAGTGGCCCTGTGCCCATTGATTTCATCAGCAGCAGGGTTTTATCCTACTCTAGTGCCTGTTTCTGTGAGTGCTTTGCCTGTTTTATTTTTTTCAGAGGCAGACTTCACTGTGCCTCTGAGGCTAGCGAAAAGCCCATGCTTGGCATCATCCTGTTTGCATCCTGAAGCATTTTCCTGAGAGCAAAGATTTCTCATTTCCCAAGCAGCTGAGCCTGGGGTTTCCTTGCTGTTGAAACATCTATAGAACCTGCTGGGAGTTTTGATAGCAGGAGGGTTTGAGGAGCAAGTGTCCATGTGGGGAGCCTTAGCTGATAGAGCACAAAACCCTCCAAGAGTCTCTGTCTGTTTCTGAAGCCTTCAACTACATTTTTTGGAGTCCAGCATGCAACCCTGACTCAATACATGCAACAACTTAGTTTTCCTGTTTCTGCATGCCTCTCACTTGTTTTGGACACTTGAGTCCTATTTTTGCATTCTATTTGAGCCAAAATCTTAATTTTTTCATATAGTTCACTTACATGAGTAGTCAGGATGTTGGTTCATCTGAAAGGTGGCAGCTTTCAGATTGGCAATCTGATGCAGAAGGTCTGAGGTAATTACTAGGCAAGCAGTGCTCTTGCTGAACTGAAATTCAGCTCATGTTCCTTTTTCCATCCTCTCACGTACATCTGTGGCCTCTCCCAGTTTTATATTTTCCCTCTCATGTTACGTTATTTACTTTGCTGCACTATTTGTTCTTTGGGGATGGCAGATGAGAGATTTCTATGGGTGGCACAGTAGCAAAGCAGAGCATGTAAACAAACTGCAAACCAAATAAACAGTTCAAATACACACAGGACTAAGAGTTGTCTAAAGATAGACAGCTAATGGCAGGCATTTGTGAGGCTTTGCAAATACTTGAACTCTATGAACTGTCTATGCTGAGCAAACTTCTTTTGAGTGCACAGTAATTGGCTTTATTAACTCCTTGTAGTCATTCTTTTCAATGTTTTTACAGCAATGTATGTATTTGGGCCCAAACCCACACACGTGTGTCTAACTTTATCCATGCAAGCACAGTAAAGCTGGCTTATCCTTGTATGTTTTCACTTCGCTTCCCTATATTGCATCCTGTATCAATCTGCTAACTTTGATCTCTGCACCTTATTGTGACCGGCAAAAGCATTGCTGGATAGAGAGTAAATAACGTGTACAGTAAAAAAGAGCTACTGCTTGAAAGCCTAATGCAATGATTCTTTGAGTTGCAACATTGGTATTTTTTTTAGTATGCTTTCTTTCCTTATGGTAAATACGCTAGAAACCACAGTCTGCTATTTCCCTGTAGTTTCCAAAGATGCACTGTCTTTTTGCAAGGGGATGTGGAGGGCTAATTGCTTTTCTCCACTGCTTAGGCTAATTAACTTTTCATCATTTTTTCATTTCTTTGAAACCATTCAAACTGAATTAAAAAATAAACACAGATGATGCAACACTGCAAAGATATTTGTTCTCAGGGAGCCATAATCATGGCCACAGCTTGACAGAGTACTATAATAATTCATTCTGATATGACTAATATTCAGACTTTTGCTTTGTGAGACAATATGGCTGCTCTAGGTCTTCCTTGGGGTTTCTGGAGCTGGATGAAGGGCAGAATGCCATTCTCTCAGTTTATAGTATGTAGGATTCCTTTTTGACCATGGTTAATATATTCTATAACCTCAGTCAAGATCAATCAAGTCAAGACTAAAGAAACCCAGATGAGTTTTAAAATGTCTCTCTCTATATATAATATGCTTGTGCACCAAATCTACTAAACTGTATTCCATTCAGCATTTTTGAATTGTGGTTTAGGGAAGAAAGGAAAAGAAAAGAAAAGAAAAGAAAAGAAAAGAAAAGAAAAGAAAAGAAAAGAAAAGAAAAGAAAAGAAAAGAAAAGAAAAGAAAAGAAAAGAAAAGAAAAGAAAANACAGGAAGAAAAATTAAAATTATCATAGGTTCTTAACTGAATGTCTGGTAAGATCACTAGATGAATAATTTTCCCAGCTTGTGTCCTAATGCACAGTTCTGGTTTCTTGTTACTCGTCAGCACTATTTAGCTATTAGACTATAATCTCGCACTTCTTCTGTTGAAAAAAAATAAAGTTTCTGGAAACTAAAGAGCAATCACTTGGCAGCCAGTCGTGTAAGCAACAAAAAACTTATTTGGTAAGTGGCATGCTGTAAACTAAAATGTGTGACAGTAGGTTTTGTGAATAAGCTAGTCATTGATAAAGTTACTTTTTAATTAATTTGAAAAGATCACAAAGTGTATTAGCGCACAAGCTAAATAAATATTCATCAAATATACAAATTGTGCCCTATACCTCTGGGATACAACAGATGGTTTTAAATTTGCAGTGAAAATATAAGACTAAGGTTGCTTTTACTGATTGCAGATTTGTGTATGGCAGTACGGAGATGTGCAAAAGTAGCTTTTCTCTTCCAAAGGAGCACTCTGAAGGGTCATTTGCTCTCCTCAGGTCATCGGTTGTTTCTTTCCTATTATCTCAAGATCTCCAATCAAGACTTCAGTCTCTGTAGCGCAGCTCAGCATGATGAATTCTTCACCACTGAACACTTTTCAAGGGTTATTTCTCCTCTGCTGTACGCATAAGGTCAATCTTGACTGCCAAACAGGCCACGGGTTTGGAAGAAGGAAATCTTTAGTTCCTTAGGCTGCAGCTATGCAGGAGGATAAACTTAGCCTACAACAGCGGTTCATTTTTTGCCCCAGAGAAAGCAAACAAGGCTACTTCATAGCACCTCTTTCCCTACCTCAGACACCGTTCCCTGTGTTGGGGATAACTAAGTGTTTCCACATAACATAGATAGGGAAAGTAAATCCTCACCTGTGGAACAATCAACAACATTGTGGTTTATCACTGATAACTTCCGCTTGCTCTCACAGATTCCTATCTGCTACTGCCAGTCAAGTTCATCTTTAATTTGACAAGACAACCTATCTGCAAATCATAGAATCAAGGTTGAAAAAGACCTTTAAGATCTTCACATCCAGCCGTTTAAAAGAACGATACGTGCATGTCCTGTACACAAACCTTCTCAGGGAATTTTGTGGGATTATTTCTACACAGAAAAGTGCCTGCCCTCTTCCATCAGTGCTGAGGCCTGTGCTGGATGTGAACCTCCCCGTACCATTGGTACTCTATTTCTCTTGCTGTGTGCTATAGAGTTCTCTTCATTTCATGCATGGATGGCTGTAGAAAGCAGAGATAAGTTTCAAGTCTCTTTGTTTAACCCATACAAAATAATTAAAACACATTTTTCTTCTTAGCATCCCCTTAGGGCTTAACATATTGTGAGAAACATCCTAATGCAAAATGAGCTTCAAGACAGATGGTCCTGGCTTTAGTTTGAAAGTCACCTCTGGAAAGAATGCATTTGTTTTTTTATTCATGCCACTTCTTTCCTTTTTAAATTCTGATACGTTAAGACAAAATTGTCACATCAAAACCTACTCTTTAAATACAAAACTGTACACTTTCATACAGGTATTAAAACCCTTTCAGGGCTGGTTTGCTTTAGGCTGTTGCAGCCATCGAAGGCTTCCTTCCCTCAGGGAGGGGTGCCCCCACAGTCCCACCCCACATCTTGCTGGCAGAGATGCAGTCGCTGGGGCAATGACAAATTTTCCTCCCCAGCTTTGTAATCCTCTCTTGGCACACGACTGAAGGTTAAAGAGAGCTCTCATGGTGTCTTCTGGGTCTTCCAGAAATCACAGACAGTGATAGGTAGGTCAGGCTTGCCTTCCCTGAGTGAGCTTGCCCAAGGAGCAGCTCAAATAATTTGTTATTTCCATGCTGACTGGCATGGTTGCATTTATCCAGCCCTTATAAAGAAAGAGAGTATCAGGAAAGAAAACACAGCTAAGAATCAGAAATATCTTTAACACTCTAAAACATGACTAACAGATGCAGATTGACTTTCTAACGCATAGCTGTACTTTGTATCCCAAGCATTTTCCCTGGCTTATTTATTCTGTCAGGCGTTACTCAAGGTAAGCACAAGCATTGCCACTGAGCCCCGAGAACCAACTCTACGTTCTCCCAAGTCAGGAAAGGCAAGCTGCTTCCACACAACATGTTACAGCCACTTAATGAAGCGCTTAACGATGCACAACCATAAAGTCCCACAGAAGGCTGTTTGTATTTGTACCATGTTCTCATGTCTCAAGCAATACAGGTTCAAAAGAAGGTGTCATTTGCTCTTATAGTGTGGACTAGGGCTGTTCTCCCCAATAAACTCAGGAAAGGCCTGTGGTATGTCTTTCAGTAAGTTAAACAAGATTCTGTGAAAGAAAATAGATCTCTCGGCCTGAGAACTCCCATATGTGTGTTTATAAATTCCCCCATCGAAATTCTCTCATCAGATAGGTACATATGAGCCCCAGTCACAACACACTTACGTTCATGGAAATGCACCAAGCTCCCCAGATCCCAGAAAGCCTTATAAGACTTTTGTGCAATTACGAGTACAGAAAACTACTCTAATGAGGAATCTACTTAAACTTAATTGTCTCATTTAATGGGACTGTTTAAATTGCTAATCGTTTTGTAAGTATTACTTTCTCAGTTGTTTTTAGTGGGTAGTTTGCCCTTTTTGTTGTTGCTGGAGGAATTCAGTAATAATTAACTGACCTACTGTGTAATTATACTGCTGAAAATAAGATATGAGACATTTAATAAAAGGAGACTATTAACAGGATTTGAATTTATGACCTTCGAATTATGCAGCAAACACTTTATCCATGAGGTCACACAAGCTTTCACTATGGTCTGAGAATTTGTGGTCACCAGACTAGCCACAGAAAGCCTTTGCTCTTGTTCTTTGGATGTTCTGGGAACACACTGAGGAGCAGATTAAAACAATATTAGAAGAAATATAGCAGTGGGAAAATTATTGATAAAGCTTATTAGAATCATAGAATCAAGGAGTGCTTTGAATTGGAAGGCACCTTTAAAGGTCATCTACTGCAGTGAGCAGGGACACCTTCAACTAGATCGGGTTGCTCAGAGCCTTGCCTGACCTAACCTTGAGTGTTTCCAGCGATGGGGAATCTGCCACATCTCTGGGAAAACTGTGCCAGCATTTCACAACCCTCAGTGTGAAAAGATTTTTTTCCTTACATCTAGTCTAAATCACCCATCTTTTAGTTTGAAACCATCACCCCTTCTCCTGTTGCAACAGGAGACTAAAGAAGACTGTCCCCATCTTTCTGACAGGCCCCTTTAAGTACTGAAAGGCTGCAATAAGGTCACCCCAGAGCATTCTCTTCTCCAGGCTGAACAATCCCAACCCTCTCAGCCTGTCTTCACAGGAGAGGGGTTCCAGCCCTCGAATCATTTTTGTGGCCTCCTCTGGACCCACTCTAACAGGTCCAAGTCTTTCTTGTGCTGAGGACTCCAGAGCTGTTCCTCTTAAACATCCAGATGTATACGTGTGTCACATGCTGTGGTATTCAAACATTGAGTTTAATAAAAAGAACTCTAGGCTCGTACCTATGTAAACATACAGGCATTTCTTTTTCAGTATTTTTATTACTGATGGCTCAAGTAGCAAAACAGGACAGTTGTGAGCATTCTGCCATGGCTTGGAGGAGGCCGGACCATGCAGATAATATGTCAGTGACTGGCGTATGCATTACTTAGTGAAAGTTTGCAGCTGTATGATAATCTTTCATGTTTTGGGATCTTGCATACTCTGCTCCCATAACTGGTCTGAGGGAACATCAACACCTATAGCAAAGCCAAGGACTTGGGGAATTGCTGCATGCTGTAAGGTAGCAGATATGACATCAAGCACAAAGTTTTGCAGTCTGAGAATTTTCCTTTTGGGTTCTCTGGGAAACATCAGCCTGTAATGCCCTTTCCTCAGCTACAATAAAGGGTGGTGGAGTTTTAAGCTGCAAGCTCTGCTGCTGCCCGAGTCCTTTTTATGCCCAGTTTGCAGGACATAGTTCAAAAAAAAGAAAATTATTAAACACTTTGGCTCTCAGACAGCTGGGCAACTTGTGCCATGTTTCCTTTAGCCTTTAGGATGTATTTTACCAAATCTCTCACATGGAGTTAAGAGCTTTGTCACATTTTCTGCTAAACATTTGGCTAAACAGTGAAACCCTGCCTTAGATAGCAACACTACATTTTTTGGAAGCAGCAATATTGTAGGGAAAATAAGGCTGTTGCAGTTTCTGGTTACCAAGAGTTCAGGCAGTTTGCTTGCGAGCTATCAGCTGCTTTTTGTTTTAGAGAGTGAAGCGGAGGATGTTCTGTGCAATTACAATATCAGCTTCTGGGGTTTGAGAAAGCATTGCCATGCTTGTTTCTGAAACCAAACAAATCTTCCACCAAACTTGAGATGTTGGCTACTGTCTCTGTGGGACTTCAAATATTTTGATAAGTCATATGCTTGTATGGTGAGACCATGTGCTTAGAGATACGTGGCAAAAGGAAATAAACTTGCAGCGAATGCCAAAGATGATATCTGTGAAAAAGATGATAGCTGTGTAAAGCCAAGTGCAGGTTGGAACGATCCCAGAGCTTTCTGATGGCCAGAGAGCTGTGCAATACCAGGTAATTAGGATCCCATAGGATAGGGTCTAATATTTAGGTAGAAAGCTCAGAAAGCAAAGGTGAATGAGAACACACTGCAGCTGGTAATAACCATTTTCAGTGCTTCTCAGGTTTTCATTCTTCATCCTGTGTACCTAAGCACAAACAAACTGCACATGCCTAAATGTAAAATAAGAAATTTGGACTGGAGGAATAAGTGGATGAATTATTCCCTATAAAACAAACAGTGTCTTTGAGATGAAAAACACGGAGGGATGTCACCTAAACTCTTTGAATCATTAGCATGGCAAGGTGGCATGGCTGTAAACTGCCAAAGTTTGCTTTGTCTGTCCCGCGTGGGCATGGCTCTGGGTGCTGTGATAAATGTTACTTTGCATAAACAATTCTAGGTGGTGGGCTGGGACAGAGAGACAAAGAATAAGTATTCACTGACTAGCTGTAATTAAACAGAATAGAGACCATGGCATTAGATCTTGATAATATGCCTGCGCGGTAAGAGTTCTTGATTGCTTCCTGAGTTACAGGACAGAAAAGCCTGTGTGCAAACAGATTTGCAAGCTCAGCCTTCTGAAACAAGCAAAAGCACTTTTCAGGTGCAAGGCAGAGGAATGGTCTGCATTATCAAATAGAGGTCCAGTTCAGGCCAGGTCGACAACCTCAGCCAAATATTTATTAAAGGGGAAAGAAGTATTTGTAGTGACTTGTTTATTCTAGCTCTTGCTCACACTGATAGGATTTCCTCCTCTGGGTTATCACGCCAAAACCTTCCTTGTGACTAACTTGGTCTTTTGGGAATGTTTCCCATCCACATCCGACTTCTCCTGCTTTTCAGCAGTAGGAAAACAAGCAGCCCATTGCACTGGTGGGTTTACGTGGCTTTCACAGGGGCAGCTCAGAGCAAAACAAGAATGACTTCTCCAGGGAAGGTGCACCACACCAGCAGCTCGTGGCCAATCTGCCATCCCGGAGGAGGGTTACAAATTCATTTTACTAATGTCTGAACCATCATGCATCGTAAAGGTGAAACATCTTTATCAGTCTTATTTGTCTCCTGAGCTATACTGTGAAACTAATTGCAAAATTACATCTAAGAATTTTTAAAAGTCCTGTGTTTCAGCTTTATTACAGATATATTGTTGCCCATGTAATATGAAAAGTATGCAATAAAAATTACGTGCAGGTTTGGCAACATTTACTCCATGCAAGATTTGAAGTCATTTTTAATATACTTGCCATGGTAAGATAATACTTAATGCTTTAACAGTACTTTCACCTCTGGATATGAAACTACTGTGCAAAGCAGGGCAAGTACAATTATTTCTGCAATTATAAGAAGAGATTAAGAGGCAGACAACCTGCAAAGCATGTCCAGCATGATGATATAAATTAGTGACAAGCTTGGTACGGGTTTTCACCTTTACTGGCTTTTCAGTACTGCAGAAGATCAGCTACTTAAGACAATAATAAAGATAAATGGCAATTAAAGTGTTTTAAAATGATTTTATCTATATAAATTAAGCATCACTTTCATTTTAAAAAAATGGCTTTTGGCTTTTACAGAACAGAATTCCTCACAGACTGTCGTAGTCTGAGGAGAATTAGTCCCTTTTTAACTTACCTTATAAATAACTTTAAAAGTTTTCCTTTGAGTAGTATGTTCTTCTCAGGTACTGAAATATCATTAAGGATCTCATTAACCTCCTGTTCTTTTAAACACAGAACTCTCAACACGTCACTGTCCTGGTGGAAGTTTTCAATTTCTTCTGGGTGGTGTTCATCACAGAGCAAGAGCAGACATAGTTCCCTGTTCAACAAGGGGAAAAAAGTTATTGGGCTCTATATACGCTTTATTTAGAACATGTTTTTCACCATCATTCATGTTATTTCAACTGGAATGTTTATTTTAACTACTGAAAAGTTGTCCAGTGTAGGTTAATGCAGGTAATCTTGTGTTTACCAGAACCCATTCAAAAAATATTAAAATACATTTAGAGCCAATCTTAATTTCAAATAAAATTACTATTTTCTTCTTCACAGGTTTCTTCCTCCTAACCTGAGTTCAGAGAATAATTCACCATAATTTTCTTGATAAATTTTGTTTTACTTTAGCAATCAAATTTATTTATTACTTATTTATTTTAAATGCATAAAAAGCAGTTTAATGAAAGCATGCCGGCAGGTCATTGTGCATGACCTGTGTTCTATCAGGGAATTATTTTAAGTAGATTATTTTCTTCCTGTTCTTCCTGAAGGCAGTGTCTGCTCACACACAGGTTCGGCACCAGCAGACGCTGTGGAAATTCCAAGGCAGTTCTCTCTGAGCAGCTGAGGGTAGGAGATATCAGCTGCCATATCAGAAAGAGAATTAATGTTGCTCAAATACTCACAATAGTTATTTTTACCCCTCTGTGTTATCAAATGGCCGGTCTCACTGACCTGTCAAACATAAGGCCAGAAGGGATGACTGTGATCAGTGTTTGACCTCCCAGGTAATGCTGAGCTCAGGACTTCCCAGAGGTTCTGCAAGCTCAGGATCAGATCACAGAAAGCATCTTTCATTAAACTGCTTTTTATGCAATTAAAATAAGTAATAGATTGGGTGGCTAGTAGTAAACAGAAAGTAAAACAAAATTCATCAAGAAGAGGATGAATTATTCTCTGAATTCTGGTTAGGAGGAAGAATCTTATGAAGAAGAAAATTGTAACAACTCAGTTTTACTGGGCAATTGTTCATGGAAAATGATGGAAGCCAGGGAGCAGGCTGGAATACTCTAGGATTAGGTAAAAAAGATCTCACAGTGAGTGTTTTATACCTGAGGTGAGGCAGCAGCCTGGTCCACACAATTGCTCCTCATTGGAAGAAACAGCAATGGCAGCAGGCTAGGAATAAGCAGTGGTAGTGTGGGGTTATTGCAGTATTATATTGTACTGAAATATTGTTTTATATTGTAATTTCCTTTATAATATTAATCTGTGGTGACTCCACTGGCTTCCAGGGAGATTTCACTGCTGGGATTTTCAAACCTGAGAGGGAAGGTAAACTCTGGCTTTTAAACCACAGCTCATCCATCAAAGACAATCTCAGCTGGTCTCTCAAGTGACAGCACAGAAACAATCAGAATTTATTAAAGGGCTTTGTAAATAGCATTATTTTGAGTAATGTTTTCAATCCAATCATGAAAATTGAGTTTAAAAGCAGGCTAGCCAGATAGTCTGCTTTAGGTGAACAGCTGAACTTTCAGTGACGATGGGAATGAGTGCTCTGGTGCTATCCAGGAGCTACAGGATGGATAGCCAAGGCTTTTAGTTTTCAGGGGCCCTTTGTCTCAGCTGCAGTACATTCTGTACAGGTTATACCTCACAACAGAACTTTTCATGTACCATGCTCTTTTAAATTGAATATTGAAAATGATTTTAAAATCCCAAGGATTTATTATCCCAATTTATTTATTATCCCCATTATTTGTTTTCCCAATTTATTATCCCAATTGAAAATGATTTAAAAATCCCATCACAGGAAGTTGTCATGCTTTGAAATCAGTTTTCCCATCCTCCTTAATTCTAGCCTTCACATAATGGTACATCCTCACCTGACCTATTAGAGGCCAAGTTTCTGCCTGCCAAAGTATCTCAAATGCATGTTTGCAATGCTTAAACAAGAAATACACACCAGGTGACCTCTTAGGCTGTAGTCCCTCTCCTTATGCCAGCAGGCTCCAGCACAGCTCCACCGGATGTCCAGCATCCGCCACTCCTGGGCTGACTTCATTTCTCCTACACAGCTCCACCATCAACCTAAGGAAAACAAAAAAGGCGACAATCTATTATTCTGTCATGGTCAGCTTCCAAGATCAACCATTTTTTTTTTTTAATACTCTGATGAAAAAATTAGGAATATCTGTGACTAGTCAAAAATGTAGACTTGATGCTGTGATTTGTGTTTTAGTAATCTGCAAGGGTTGGAAAGCCTTTACCAATGAAAACCTAGTGGACAAAAGTACTAGATGAGTAGTTTTGGGGTGCAGCTCTTAGTTTTAAGATGAATGCATCACACAAATTCACAAACTTTAATGTGTTACTTCTAATACTCTGGCTAGTGTGTCCAGTAAATAAACATGGAACCATGGCATTGGTCCCAGCTTTTTGTCCAGCATCAGAGACCTAAAGGAACTCCAGACTGGGAGAGTCTAGGCCAGGACTCTTCTTTCTTGGCAACCTCTTTCCACTTAATCCCACTGATCTCAGCTTTAATCCTGAAGTATTATTCCCATTTCAACATTGTTTACAGCTAAGAGGGACAGGAGGATTCTGGAGCTGATTTAATCTAAACATAGATAGCTCAAGGCTGTCCAGACCTATAAAAGGAAATAAACAAACTCCTTTGAAGATCAGAATTGTAACAAGAATGGTTTTATTTGGTCTTTATTTAGCTCCGAGGAAATGAAAATCATGTTGTAGGAGCTAGTTGTGCTGTGTGCATGTTTGTTCTTAATTAACTAGAAAAACTTTGCACGTGCTATACAGAGAAGAAAATCTTGGCACTACCAGGACTCTGATCCTTATGTAATTTGTTTTAATTTCTTTCTCAGTAGCATTTATAAGATGGTGTTCACTCAAAGTACCAGAGCATCTTAAAAAAGCCATACCAAAAAATAAATGATCATATGGTTATATAAAATAGCAATGCAGCTAAATGCAGGATATGAAAAGCATGAAGTACGAGTAGGTGAAATGTCTAATACAGGATAAATAAACAAGCTTAGGATAAGCTTCTGAATGGAAGGCAATAGTTCAGGAATGGAAATAAAGATTTTTGCTTTCAATGTTTAAGGAAAAAGTAATTGCCACATTTCCCATGATCAACTGAACTGTAGTAGGAGAGTACAGGGAATCCCCAGCAAGAAGGGATGAGGCAGATCCTCCTTTTGCTCACAGTTGTCATGCCTCTGAAGCAATCCTACCAGCTGAACACCTTCCTCACCATGCAGACAGAGTCAAAATAATGCCTAACTTCTTGTATTTGTTTCGCGGACTATTGACTTAGGAAGAAGCTGAGGAAAACAATGTTTTTTGTAGCTGTGCCAGAACACTGTACAGAATTTTCCTCCACAGCAAGCGTGCCCTGGAAGGCAGGTGATCAAAGCAGCTGCCCATTGCTACCAGCAATAACTGGGAGTTTCTGTAGCAGCGAAGGAATGACGGCACAGGAGACGTGAGGAATGCCACAGAGTCACAGGTCAAGCTTCAATGGCTAGCAGAGCCTGGAGTGGGATTCCTGCGATTCCTTCTCCATGATGATTTTGGCTGATAAAAAGGCACAGAGAGGGCATGCACACAGAGACACCAGGCAATGATCTTAAAGCTGAAATGGGATAGAGTTGCAAATCAATGTGCATTAATCGGGGGAAGCAAGATGTTGTCAAATCAGAGCATTAAAAAAAGCCACACAGAGGATTTGTAGAAAGCATCGCTTTGTATGCATACATGGTAACAAAAACAAATAAATAGCCTCCAACTGTGGTTTTGCTGTAATTGCATTAGTACAATAATTTCATTATATAAACCCCATTGGTGTTAAAATATACATTACATTGCCATATCCCTTGAATAATAATAAATGAGTGATCATCACTTATTTAAATCTCCTTTCCATGCCATTTTCTTTTGAAGTAGCAATCCTGAATTTCCAAACAGAGCATTAAAAATTAGAATACACTCAGGTGGACACATGAAAATACAAAACCTGGGAACAGGTGCATCTCAAAATCCTAGTCCAAGGCACTTCACACAGTTTTCTTACGAGCATAAAAAGGTAAGTACCAATTTAAACAGAGTCAAGGACTGCTTGTTGGCCCCCTTAATGTTTTAATCTAGCTGATTTATTGCTCATCTAGTCAAAATGCTGGGCCAGTACAACACAGGTGGCCTCTGAGCAGTAATGCAGAACCTTATGATTTGGACTACAAATGCTAAGAGCTATCCCTAGGAAATGATTTACAGCTTTTAAACCTTTTAAAACATTTTTTTTCCTTTCAGAAAACCCATACTTCATTTGTGATTTAAAAAAAGTTATTTAGGGATTGAATTTATAAATCCCGGCTAAGAAAATCTTCTGAAAAACTTTGGAGTGACTGTATCCCCAGATCCCTCCACCACTGGCAGATAAGTAAGTACATAAAATGTGACATTGGATCTCTGGTTCCCAGTTTATCAGATAGCTGGGTACAGACAGATCTTATCGATGAATTAGTCTCCTTAGAAAATAACTCCGCTTTCTAGCATGGATCAGGCAGAGAGACTAAATTAAAAAGGACCTTCTCTATTTCAGTAGTTAATATGATGCCCTAATTTCTAGTGGTTTCGATGGTTAAAAACCAAAAAAAGCAACTTCCTTTAATATCTTACCATAGGGGTGCTATCCCCAGTAAGTACATTTTCTATCATAGGGCTCTTGGAAAAATGGTCTAAAACATGAGGAAATAGTGATGCCGTATGGGGCTTGGTGTGGTTATTTTATAATAAGTGGTCTTAACTGTTAAGTGACAAAGACATTTCTGATACTACACCCTGATTTTTACCAAGAGATTCAGTACTTTGCTTGATTATTCTCCTCTGTGGAAAAACTATTGTCCTTAACAGAAAAATTCTTCAGTACAACACTAAATATAATCCCAAGGAGTCTTTTGGATACCGAAGGAATCTGAGTAAGACATTACACCTCCTGTTCTACAGACCATCTGTCATGGATGGGTCCATGACAGGTCATGATCATGCATGATCATCTGATGTGCAACAGTCATTGTGCATGATCCTTCAGGATTGATGAAAACATGCTGAAAAACAGGGAGGACACATGTATGTCCTGGAAGACAAGGAGGCTGGTTTTGTCTGCTGGGAAGTTTGTATCACTATTAGCCTACAAAAATATTTATTCCTCTCACATATTTATGTATGTAAAAGCACAGCCAGCCCTAAGTGAGAAGCTGTATTTTAGTATCAACCTTATGCTGGAATAGACGGGCTGGGTGTGGTTTAGTGACTGCTTTTATTCAGCAACTGAAATATTTGTATTCCACAGAAATAAACATTCTAATGGCAAGATGCAGCCACTTTATCTTGTTTTGTAGTGAGAATACTGCTACATAACAGATGACAATACTTCAATAGATTTTGAGCTAGTTCGATAAAATCATTTAAAATTCATAGCATGTAGTATTTTGAGGTAGGTACTGTCAGCAACTTGGAAGCGACAAACTTCACGCATGACTGTAATCCATCTGACAGCATTCAATAGGATCAAAAGCATCTGGAGTGGAGAGAAAAGTGGGTTTTGTTGTTCTTTGTTTAAATATCTGCTTGGTAAAGTCTTACTCATCAGAAATTGATGGCAGTTTTCAGGGATTGTTAAGCCAATGCTTCAGCAAGGGCCAAAAACCCATAGACAAATGCAGTCAAGCAGCAACACCATCAGACTTAGAAGACTTTTTTTACAGCCTACTGGGCTAAGAACATTGCCAATGCCAGTGGAAACAAAAGCAGGAAGAAAACCTCCATGATTCAGAGCCTGGTGGCTACATGTCTCCCTGCTTATGTGGCCCTTAGATGCCCCTTTTATGTTTTACTAACGGGAACATTGAGATGCAAAGCACTAGACCAGTACCAAAACCAAAAGAAGTAAAATAAAACCCCCATACAGCAAATAAATGAGCATAATGGGTAATTTTTGCAGCTCTCTGAAAGGCTTTAGAAATGTAGGTTTAAAGTTATGGTCGGTGGTGTGGAAAGCTGATGAAACAGAAACATAGCACATCACTCAAGTACTGGATCAACTGCAGCTCAGCTTCCCCCAGCACCTACAGGACTGTGGAAACCCCCCGCCCCAAGCAAGCTGAAAATGAAGGACCACAATAAACAGAAGGAAACTGGGATTCAGTCACAGGAAGAAAACAACTATATTTGAGAAGGAAAAAAAACCCTGTAATTGTACAGAGGGTTGTGACACCACGTATTTCGGATGTAAATTTGGCTGTAAGCATACGCAGAGCATGACACATGAAGAATGAAAATGACTCAGATGAAATCAAGCTAACTGCAGCGATATAAAAAAGGAGAAAGAGCTTTGTCCAAACAACCCAGTCGTGTAGACTTCAGAAGGAGAACAGCTTTTAGTAGTACTTCCATGCACATAAAGGTAAATTTTAATCTCTCAATTGGTAAAATTATTCCCTATACTGCCTTGAATTCCACATACACTCAGTAATGAATTCCTTGAATAAGCTCAAAATAAATATGTCTTGTAATTGGGTTTTGGGGGGTTTTATTGCAAGATGAAGCAGTGAGCTCTCCATCCTTCCCACCTCACACATGGACACCACCCCACCAAGCTCTTTGAGCATTGGCTTAGCAGCTTTTGAAGTGCTCAAGCTGGGGAAGAGTGGAAAAATCTGACCCCCAAAGTGGCATGTGAAATAACCTTAAATACTAAACCCTCTGCTCCTTGCTCCCACCTTCTCTGCCACTGTATTTACAGCCTGTTACTGCACTGTTCAGCTGAAAGCAAACCAAGCCTCTCGCATGTCAAAGGAACATGTATTTGAGCCTCATGGTTTTTATCCATGGTAGCTCAGATACATGCGTCAAGAGATATGGGAGCAAAGCCAGGGATTTAAGTGGCATGTAGCAATGAAACAGACACAAAAAAAAATTGCAGCTCCTATCAACAACTTTCATCTTCTGCGACTGTTTGAGGAAATAGCTGGCTTCAAAACAAATTAGTGAAGGTTTAGAGGGCTGCATTTCAATTAATCTCAGGAGGAAATGGGAGGATGGGAGGAGGGATCTCTTTCATTGTACTTCAGACAAACAAATAAAAGCTGTCAACTAGGTATATTCTGAAGTTAACAAAGGTGCAAGAGAAATTTAAAAGGTTGAGCCGATTAAGATTTGAAACGTTATCTACTATGAAGTGGACTTCACCTAGGGTTCTGTGCTAAGAGACTGCTGGCAGATGAGTTGGTCCCTGCCACAAAAATTTGTGGTGGAAGGAGGCAATGGAAGTGTTTGAGACACCCAATTAAAAGTAAACCTAATAGAAAAAAAAATTAAAATAAATTGAAGCAAATGTACAGAAAGATATGGGAAGCAAACAGCTAGAAAAGAGACTAGAATTAATCATGGACATGGTATTTGTCTGTGCAGACCAAAAGTCATACGCCTCAGAAATGCAAATGATATTGCTTTAATTAGATGACTGAAACAGGCACTGGAGGGGAAGCAAATCTGTTTCTTTAAGATATGTTTTGGATCAATTGATCAAGCAATGCAAGCATTGTGCTTTTCTTTTTCAGGAAAGATTGGGCATCAGACTACAAAACAAATGAAAGGCTATCTATATTGCTCATTACCCTTGCTGGAGAATTTACAGCCAACATAGTAGCTTTTTACAGCAGCGCAAAAATGTTATTATCTTCAGAATTTGTCACAGCGGGAAACCCTTTTAACTGGTCTGTCTTTCCCCTTGTTTTTTAATTATAGGGTAGCGTATGAACTTTGCCATCCTATTAACTGAGTGTCATCTTTTACTAGAAAGACAAGTGACATTATTTACAATTCAAAGCCCTGTTTGAAGGAGAGTAGTCACCTTGGCTTGAAAAGAATTCCTCCAGAGCATTTCCAAGCTGCAGTTTTATATGAAATAATTCCAGCATCCTGCAGCTGCCTTCCAGAGGAAGATCAGCCATGGGGGCAGAGATGCTGTAAACCCCAGAAGCATTTCCCTGTCAAAGACAAGACCCAATTGGGCCATGAGGACCATTGCTGCATGGCGCCTCTGCATGGAGGTCACCTAGCCAGGATGACCAAAGATGTGTCCCTGGGACAAATGAAGATGGAGTGGTACCTGAGCAAGGGCCCGGGTCTGCTCAAATGCACCCCTGGGTTTGAGTATCCTCTCTGTGACACAGGGGCAAATGAAAATAGCTGCTTTCAGACATTTAAAACCAGTGAAGAGATGTTGCTGAAATCAGCTGTTTAAAGCAGAGCTAACACCAAACCAAACCTCCTCACCCGAATGAGTTGGGGAGACAGGCACATACGGTTCTGGCAGGGATACCTGGCTCTACCCCATAAAAACAGGCCTAGGTTGGAAAAGACCTTTAAGATCATCAAGTCCAACTGCTGACACTGCCAAATCCACCTCTAAACCACGTCACTAGGCACCACATCTACACATCCTTTGAATACCTCCAGGGATGGGGACTCGTGCAGCTCTGTAATAACAGACATATCTTCACGCACCACACAGCCTTGCTCCGCATGGGACTTCGTGTGTCACAGGTGAAGCACCAGGCTGTTTGTTTTGCCTTTAATTCCAAATCAAGATAAATTAAAAAAAAATCAACTTACAGGCATTTGCAGCTGTTATTTGAAGTGTCATCAGTTTTGCTTATACTTGTGCTGTCAGAAGCAGCAGTAAAAGCAGCTGCTCCTTGTTGTATTTTAGCCTTCAAATAGTAAAACCTGAGAGGATAGCCTGTACTAGGGAAGGACGAGGAGAGAGGAGGGAAAGGGGAGGACTGATGAACTGAGGAAGGAAAGAAACGAAGCAGAGAAAAAGCAAGCTGAGAAGGAAAAAAAAGTAAAAACCTGACAGTCCTGAAGAATCAAATGGAATTAATTTCATGGCAGTGTGTACCCATCAGACCACGTGATCTTCCAGAGACAAATTAATCTACTCAAAGCTTTCATATACATAGACCACGCAAAGGTGAAGTACAGCCTTCTCCGATTCAAATCTACATCAAATCACAGGTGATATGTGGCAGAAACACCAACTAATCCGCTACATAAAACAAGACTATTTCTTGAACACTTGAAACTAGAAAAATGAGTTAAAAGAGAGTCAGATTGGGAATAAATTTTTTGTATTTTCATCTTTTTTTTTTTTCTCTGGGCCTTTAAGTTCATCTCTTTGGTTTTCCATATACTTGCCAAGGAACTACATAGCATTTCTGGTCCGTGAATCAATCCTTAAGTAATACAATAATACAAATGAATATTAGTTTTACAGATAGAGAGGATACCTTGTTTAGATGAAGAGCCAGGAAACTGGAGACTGTCCTCAGGCTAAAAGCTCCATCATGTTGATCAGGCAGCTCTATTGCTTTACTTGGGTTTTTTGGTTGGTTTTTCTTTCTTTTCCTTTTTTTTTTCCTCCTTCTCTTCTTGCTGGACTAAACTTCTCACAAGTATTGACAAAAGTGAACTAGAGTTTGAGAGCAAGAGATATGAACCTGGAAGACCACATATTCAAATGCACTAGTACTGCTCAATACATCTACCCAAGAAAACCTTTGCAGAGCCTGTCAGATAGCTCTCAAATGGGAAGCAGGGGTTCCATCATTTAGTGATATTTAGGACAAAGTGGTTTCCATAGGGAGAACCAATTTCAGGGCCTGGGAAACTGGACTGTGGGATCTTTTCTACTGCAGGGAAGATGGCAGGCAATGGGGAAGCAGCGTGTGCTGTGGGTGCTGACAGTCTTTATCCCCCACTGCAGCCCCTTGACTTGGCTCTGCCTTACAGCAGTGAGCACAGTCACTGGGGTCAGTGCTGCACTCAAAGTTCAAGATGGGAACAGCTGAAGATGATTGCTCTGAGTAAATTTTGAGATGCTTCCCACCTTGCAGGAGTACAAACAGATGAACATTCATTTCCAAATGAATGCAAAAGTGCATTTTCTGCCTTTCTTGACACTCCATCCCTGATCCTAGTAACTGCTTTGCTGCCTGGCAGGGAAGCTCTGCTGACTAAAGAGCTTCTGTACGACCACAAAGCCACTTCAAAGTTCAAGAAAGAAGAAAGACTGTGTATGTAGCTGACAAAGTTCCTGTAACGAAGGGTTTGCATCCTGTATATCCCACCTGGGGTTAGTGACTCAGACAGGGCTAGCTGTACTAACACACTTCAGCAGCTGAGGAAGGAACCGCTGACCCACCAAGGGCTGCCACAGGCATCAGCCCACTTCTCTGCTAGGTGAATAATATTCCCCTGGATAAAGATGCATGGGGTTTTCTTTGAGATAAAAAGGTCAGATTCACACAGTAGAGAGGAAGGCTGAGCTGAAGAGCAGGTAGCTGTGACAGCAAGGCTGTACTCAAGTGGCATCATGAAGAAGCACCATGCAGCCCATGAGAATCTCAGGCTCCCTTTAAGGGAGCTGGGGCAGATCCTTTTGCCCATGCCCAAGGGTCTCATTTCCCAGAAGGATATAGCAGGGCTGTAAGAAAGTGAGTCTTTGCTCAGATCTCACTTTCCCTCCTCCTCCTTCCCCAGCATGTCTGTTATGCTACAACAGGGAAACTGGTGTAGAAACTCACTGTAACAGAGAAAGAGTGGCAGGAGCTCCAAACAAGAGCTTCTTCCTGTATTTTGTATTAGCAATGGGCCAATCTGGACAGCCACATGTAAACAACTCAAAACTATGTAGAAGCTGCATATCCTGGTTATTCTCTAGGAAACCAAACACAAACTTTCCGAGGCAGTTATGTGTAAAGCAGTCTTTGGTGATAGACCTCAGATTACTTTTGCAAGGGTAAGCATGATTACCTCTATTAGCATAGAGAAAGCAAGGTACACAGGGATAAAATGACTCCCTCAGGTCACAGAGTGAGCTGTAGCCAGAAGTGAAAATATAAGCTAGTTCTTGTCATCCCAGAGCTCTGCCTGCTGATTCTTGTCTCTCCAGATTAAGATCTGAGGTCAGGCATATCTTTATTATGCAAACTTTTTTTTTTCTCTTGAAGGAATCTCTGATCAGCATTACGGATTTGGGTCAGGAGCTTTAGTGCAGGTGTAATTCCTGCCAATGTAAGAAAGGCATTGTTGTGAAATCACTTCATTGATGTACATGTTCTGTACCTAATATCAGTGTACAGTAGTGAGGGACTGAACAATCAAGCTGCAGAATAGAAAGCAGCACCTTGGCGTCACACCATGGCCACATAGCACAGCTACCTTCCTTCTGTCCCCACAGGCTGTGCCCAAAATAAGAGTAGGTTTCAAATGCAAAAGAAACACGCAGTGCTTTCAGAGAGGCCAGATGATGGCGACTAGGTTATAAAAAGTCATATCTTGCATTTCTCAGAGGAAACTGCACACAGGCTTTTGCTGACTTTGGCTTGCTCTGGTCTGGCACATAGGAGCTCCTGCCACGTTAACAACATTGTCATTTTTGTGGGAAAATGGCAATTATTCAAAATCAAGAAGTGATTTTATGACATTTCTGTACCTCACTTCAAGCACTACTTACCAGATGCCTTCTTCAAACAGAGCCCTTGGCAGAACTAGGTCTTCCAGGAGAATCTCAGCCTTAACCTTGTTCTAAGTTTTTGCTCTTCACCACATGACCTTTTCCTTGCCCGGGCTACTTTCAGTATTTTGAATAGCAGTTCATCCCCTGCTACCACCTTGCTGTTGAGCCTTTGCATGTTCATGTCTGCAAGTTTTTTGGCATTTTACCTGGCAAATCTTTGCTATTCCACTTTCCAACCACCTCAGCTGCCAAGTAATACCTGACAGCAAATGCAAGCAAATGAACTAACTTGTCACAATCAGCACAACTCCGTCACTTGCACTTGTCCACCTGTATGGAGCAAATTGCAGACTGAATGTCTTAAATCGAGGAGTGTAGTGAGTGAACTGAGGACACCTGGAAGAAAAGCCACACCATATTCCTCTAGACTCATAATAGATAATTCCATAGCTCTAAGAAAAAAAGGTTGCTTTGTTCTTTTCATGTGTAATTCTGATTGGCATTTTCCTCCAGGTTTTTACTAAGATCAGTGTTTGCAGTTTCATTTATGTGATATTTTCTAGGTCAGGTTTTACTTTTGCCTCTCTGCACCAAATTGATCTGTTTACTTCAGCCTAAAAAAAAAACCCAGCTCATACAGTATTCTGAAAAAGTCACCTAAGCCAAAGCACTACTCAAAGAACCTGCATTTTGTGGCTGTCTTGCTTAAGGTTATGCAGTTAGTCAGTAAATGCACTGAGATGAGAGAAAAAAAATAGCTGCTTTTCTATGTGCGAAGCACTTTTTTCCAAAGGCAGGAGTGTTCCTTCTGGAGCTCTGCACTTCTCAGTGTGGGAGCTCTGCTAGTATGGGCTCTGATTAAAAAGTTTCTTGTATTCAGATACATTACCACTTAGTAGCTAATATCACAGAGAAATGCAAGAAATTTTCATAATTTCAATATTTATGTTTTGACTCTGAGGAAAAAAGCAGAATTTGTTTACATGCTATAGCTTTCCCTGGGTAGCTAAGTAGAAGAGAAAGGATCCAGCAGTAGGCGTACAGATAAGTCCTCCAAAGCTTTGGAGTGCAAAAATGCTATGACATAATGAAATGTGGTGAAAAGGGCTATCCAGAAAGTCAGTCTACTCCAGAGCAATGAAAAATTGAAGTAGAGACATCACCAGTGCAGAGCAGAGAAAGTGCCATAGGTTCCACTAGAAAATAAGATATTTTTCCCAGGAAATCTCAAGTCCATTAACTTACAGCTTAGTTTATCTACTGGACATGTTCATGCTTCCCTGATAATAAAAATCAGTATCTCATGGGACTTTGTCTTCTTCTGTATGTTGTTTTCTCAGTTGTAAAATCAAGGCTGTTCCAAGTTGGAGAGTTACAATAAAATGAATGGTAATTGCACAGCCTGGAGAATAATCAGCAAGCATGTTTTCTTCTGTGGGGCCTTTTGTTGTTGTCTGATAGCAGTCCTCTTCAGTGTCCCACACTACTTATTCAGACCTGATTTCCTTTAGTCTCACCAACTACATTTAAAGTTTAGCACTGGAAGCTCAAGCTTTATCTTGAAATGGAAAGTTTCCATTTTATTAAAACTTAACTCTCTTTTTAAATCACAGACCAAGTCAGGTTTCCCCCCCCCCCCCCCCCCCCCCTAATCTGGAGAAGAGAGGCTTGGGAAAAGACATTGCTGTCAGTTTTCTTCTGAGGTAGACTCCCTGATGGACCAGCAGTTCTGTATTTACCTTATTATGGAGTAGTTAACAGGCTGTAAATCTCACTGATGAGCCAGCAACCTTTCTATGGACAACTCTGTAAGCTTCCAAGTCCCATAAATACTCTAAAGAGAAGGCAGCCTTCAAGGAGGGTTGCAAAAATACCATTCATAGCAGAGACATCAAGTTATAATAAGCTGGATATATGGATAGAGAATAAGCTTATTAGCTTTGCAGACTGCACCGAGCTGGGAAGGGCTGGAGGCATTTTAGGTGATTGGATTCAAATCCAAAGTGTTCTTCCCAAGGTGCAGGTATGGTTTGCAGCAAGTAAAGGGGATGTTTGACACGGACAAGTGGTAGTTAACCCACTTCAGCAAGCTAGTGGCCAACCCTGAAAACACAGGGCAAGAACACGCTGTTGGGCAGCAGCTCTGCAAAAAGGGTTCAATGTTTGATGGCGACCCAAAGGTGAACAGCATGATGTTTCATGAGGTGCAAGCACTACCCTGGGTTGCATAACTAGAGGTCTAGGTTGTGAGGCAATCTTTCCTCTCTGCAGCTGAGGTCTCAGCTGGAAACCACTTTGCCTGCAGCAGGGGCTTCGAGATAGATGGGAATGAAGGGGGAATTCAGAGGGGAACAGGAGCCAGGAGAGACCCCAAAACATGCCTGAGAAGGTGTTGCAAGTTAAAGGGACAGAAAGCTGAGGGCAGGCTGAGACAACAGTTTTGAAATGTACAGAGGGCAAAGATAAAAGGGTTTATTGTGGCTAAGACATGAAGTAACAGTCTCAGCAAGGAAGATTGTTTAGCCACTTGAAAAGCATCAAGTAATAGAAGATAATAATGCAGTAAACCAGAATTTTGAGAGAGGATAACCCTTTATGAAGAAGCCAGAACAGCACCTGTCAAAACAGACTCAAATATGGCTCATTTCTGCCTTGGGTTAGGGGAAAGGATGGTCCTTTTGATCACCTTCCACCCCTGCGAACCTGTGCACCAAAATGGGCTAGCTGAGCTCAGGGTCACACCTTACTTTCAGACCCCACCACAATTAATCGTAACCCTGCTTTTTCTTTTCAAACAATTAGCTTATTTGTCCCTGTCAAAAACTACCCAGCCAACATTACTGCTATATCAAAAGTACTAAAATGAAATAAATTTTCATTTCCAAGAAACTCGTGCTATTCATGTCTCAAGTTCCAGAAAAGTAGAAAAGAACATCATGTTCCTTGCTATTTTTTTTCTAAATGAAATTGGAGCATTCTCCCTTACAAACACCTTACACAGATTATTTTCAGGACTTTTCTGACATTGTTTGTTCAATTTGGGTTTGTTTTCTCACCACAGTGATGTATTAAAGTTTAAATGAAAACTATTTTCTTCACGTCTTTCTAACAGCTTGTCACAAAGCATCATCGTGCAATAGTGTCATCCACAATTTTAATGATGACATCTCATTTCAGGAGAGCATGAGCTGAATCCCAATGAATAAATTCATGAAGTTTAACCTCCCCATGACCCCATTTCCACTGTGTTTTTTTCCTCATCCCTCCCCAGCTCATTAGCTGTCCTGACAAAAGCAGCTGAGATGAGATGTGAGCCTTTATAGCTCTGCTTTAAACAAAACAAAAAAAAAACCAGTGGGAGGAACAAGAAAGGTGGAGAGAAGCATCATGTTTGGTCTGGAAATGATCTGCTGTGCATTTGTAAGCAAGCTAATTTTTCCTTAGTATGACATGGTTCCTAACCAGAACAATGGACTTCCTCAGACTAGAAAGTACCCCGACATTATAATTACATCCAACCCTAACTAATTTCTTTCTAATGTACTGCAAGTGGCATCCAGCTCATTGAGATGCAGACTCTGTTCCAAGGACATCCTGCGGCTATCGAGAAAACCTCTGTCTCACACAACTTTCAGCAGTGTTTTTGCTGTCAACTGTCAACGTTAACACAATATTTAGGTTCCCTTTAAAATACATCAACCCATTTTGTCACACTCGCATTGCTCTGCCAACTGTTGATCCAAGTCTAAAACCATTTTTAAGGTGGCGCCAGCTTGGTGCCCAAGTTACTGTTGACATTTGTCTCTGAGCATCTACGTTGTTCTTTTACCCCTTGGTTAAGGCTACTTAAAAACTAAAAAACATGTTTCTGAAAGTATTTCTCTCAGAACAGCAGCTTATGAATAAGGACAGTATTATTTTAATCTGCATTACGTAAATGCCTAGCAAGACTTATTGCCATGTCCCAACCTTACACAGCATTAAATCTGTTTGGCGAGGATTGTTTTTTACTGTTTTTATGGCTTCCTTATCCTCTTACTAGCCCTATCTTCAGCTTTGAAAACTAGGTAGGAATTTCAGCACAGGTAAAATTGGAAAGTGCCCTTAAATTAATTTTTCTTTTTAACATAGCACCAGGGTCAATTCTTGGAAGATTTATTTAAATAATGTGCTAAAAATCTGTATTAACTATACTCTATTAGTACACTTCAGTAAACACGGCTTCTGTGAAACTGTCTTTTATCTCAAGTAGTAAACTTCTAATAACCTATCCCCATTTCTGCAATACCTATGAACTTCTCTTACTGAATCAAATTGATTCCAATTGTAATTTAATTTACTGCTTTACATTTACAATGAAAAAGAATGCAGTTGACTCCCAGAGTACTACCATTATTGGTAGACAGTGTCTTTAGCTTTACTTAAATATGTCAATCTGGGGACAAATAGCAGCACTTTTCTCCTCTTGTTCCATGCTAGGAAAAAGGTGTCAGAGGAACAGGAGGGAAAATAACAGTTTGTTGCTGCTAGCCGAATTTGCAGTGAATTGTTACTGGATGAAATTTGTTTAGAGCAAACATATCCTGTTTACTGCAGGATTTTATGGGAAGCCCTTGAATTTGCATGTTGATTACATGAAATGTAGGAAGTCCCTCCCAGCCATACGGCAGGAAAAGAGGATTGTGAAAATATGAAATCATCTCAAGTGTTGCATGATTTACTCTGAGATGCAGCAGCAAGGGATGCAGCTGTTTACAGTATGAGAGCAGTCTACAAAACTATGACTAACACTGTCCAATCTGTGTAAAACTTTGACCTTATAAAGTTCGCAGACCTGTATTGCATGTGTACAAAGACATATAAAGATTGTTCTTGTCTTAGAATTCTGGGCTATTTGTCTTTAAGCTAGCACGACCCAAGCATGATCAATAAACACAACAGAGTGACAGACCACATTTCTCTTCCATTCAGTCTATGGTGAGCATTTCACCTGACAGTCCACCTCAGGCAGCCTTTGTCAGGCAGCATAGCAGGGGAGTCACATCCTCCCATAGACCACTAAAACGTGATCAGGAGAAGCTTCTCTTGAGGAGCTAGATGTCCAGAGGTTTTTTAGCAAGACCACTCAGGCACAAAAAGAAAACAGGGCATCTTGGGACTTTTTTTTTTTTTTTACTGGTAGGATGATGAGCTTCAGGTCTAGACCTTAATCCCCACACACCAACCACTGACCTTTTGCCTCTCGCGACTGAATTCCAGAAGGGACCTACAGGCCAACGGAGCCCAGAGAGCACCTGTGGTAGCATAGGCACTTGCTAGGGTTTCTTTCTCTTCACTAAACGTTAGCTAGTTTTATTTCTATTGTACAAAACAGAATTTAGAGCTACATTTAGCCCAGATCCAGGGCTGAAATATAGCAGTCATTCTATCACCCTATGACCCAACCCCAGACAAGAAGGAGGATTGGGAAAAGGAGGCAAGACCCTCAGGTTGAAATAAAAACAGATTTAATGAAACAGCCAAACTAATATCTATGCAAGTATAAAGTAAACAAAGTTATACTCATCCCAGCAAATGTACAGTGGCCACAATAACCAGGAAGGCAGTTCTCAGGAACAGGGCCAAGAGGAGTCCAAGCAGAAGACCTCCTCCCTCACCCACCTTCCCTCTTTATAGTGAGCATGACATTTATGGGATGGGATTCACCTGTGGCCCACTTGGTCAGCTGCCCTGACTGACTCCAGATTGCTAATGGCCTGCACACCATGGCTGGTCTGGGATTCTGTCCCAGAGAAACCAGGACAGGAGCTCATTCTGTTCAAGGAAGGACATTGTCTAAGGCGAGATGCTCTTTGTGGTGTGAGTTCACAGGAGAAGATGTCAATGAGCAACAGCTGATGCACCTGGTAATGGATGAGAAGAATGGGAAAATAAGTCCTCCCTTGAAAAGGCAGATACATACATGGCATGGATTTTGCTAGTGAGCTGCTGGTCATTGCTATAAACTTTACAAGGAATATAGTATTGTTTTTCTTCTGAACAGGCCACGCTTGTGATTTCTGTCGCCGGTGCTATTGGTAGTGACACCCCACATGTCATATAAAGGATGACTTTTAAAAAGAAACCTAACACATTTTGCAAGATTTACTTATTAAAAAAGTGAAAGGTGTGGTGATACCATATTTAAGTGAACATTTTCATTTTTTTCCAAGTTCTGAGGTTTTTGCCTTTCTTTTTGAAGGATCTCATTTATCAAGTACAAGGTCACTTAGTATTTCACTGTGACTACAGATGACTTTTTTCTTTTTTTTTTTCTAAAAATGCTTGACCAAAACAATTCATCCCTTGTTCCAAGATCCATGACCTAAATCCTGTTGATGTATAAATTTCAGCTATCTATTCTCCACCACTCACTAAAGAAATAACTGCCATAGTAACAAGAGCACATGGAGATAATTCCCAGTTACTGTAGCCAGCCCCAAGGAGCACGATGAGGTTGCGTGAATATGCTTTGTGAGAACTCTCCCTGCTAATCCAAAGCCTCTTGCCCTCCTAGAGCTCCCAGCCCAGCAAAATTTCAAATCCTCCGAAGTAAAATACTTTATTAAAATATAAGCCTGAATCTGCCCTGATACAAGGTTATGGCCACATGGGCTGAATGCTGGTTTGGTGATGGTGCCTTGGCAGCTTCTTAGACCAAAAGTCTCTTTTCCCTCCAAGTGAACAGTAACGGTGAAGGGCTTTGTGAAGGTGATGGTGTGAAGAGCAAATGTTTTTTCACTGCTCACTGACACAAAATGAGTCTGAGAGTGAGGCAAAGAGAATTGGTAAATGGGACAATAAAGTGAATCAAACAGGAAAGCTGGGGAGAAAGGAAGAGGGTGGGGGAAATGTACAGGCAAGGGGAAAATGGTGTATGGGTGTGGAGGTAGCCAGCACACAGGAAGGATATGTGAATAACAGTTAGCTCAGATGGTTAACTCCTAAATACACTGTTCCTTCCTGATAAGTAGGACATCAATGAGAGCGATGTGTAGGCTAAATGGCAGAATATCAGCCTCATTAAAAAAAAAAAAAATTATTTAGAGGAAAAAGAAACAGAAATAATGAATGTGAGATGAAAACCTAAAGAGCGATGTGGTAAAGAGTTTTGTAAGCCTTCATGCCATATGTGTGACAAGTTAAGAAATGGTTAACCTTCCTTTGCTCTCTGCCACCTAAGCATAACCTTCGCCTCTGATCTTTGTCCTCTATTGGAAATGTATGTGCTTCTGAAGAGTTTTATATTAGCAAAAAAATGACAAATTGGACTGTTCCTGAATGAATTCAAGCTGTAGCTTTTCTAAAATACAGCTGCGGTTTTAAAGACATTGAAGACTCTTTACATTTCTTTACAAAGTGAAAATGTAGCTTTTCATACCACTTTCCCCTCCTCCTCCAGTAACCGTGTACACTTACTCTGCCATTTTCTGGGATCTTGAGGATAAAATTTTCTTCTGTACTGATCCTGAAATTTCTGTCCACACGTTGTCATTTAACTGGTGAAGTGCCTTTAATTCAGCAGCTAGAACCAACCACCTATATACTCAGCTCCTCTACTGGTGGCATAGGTGATATCCCTCAGGCACCAAGGAGCTTGACAGCTCATCTTCTTGAGGTGTTGCTGAATGAGCCATAAGCTGATGGCAGGCGTGGATGTCCCTCTGTGAGTGGTAGAACTGGTATTATAAAGGCCAGATGCCCAAAGATGTCCAGTTCCAAGCAACCACAGAGACAGAATATTGATAGAAAAGCAGCAGATATTGTAAGCATGCTTTTTGGAGATTTAGGAGTGTTAAATAATTTAAGTAGGACTAGAGAAAGTAAGAACTTCAGAAGAGATCCTGAAGACCTCCATCAGTCAAAGGATTAAGCTGTGGCTTAACAAAGCAGTGCTTTGATAAAGAAACTGAACTCAAATAGCAAATCTATATTTAGGTGTTATGGAATGTTTCGCTGATCCACTTTTTTTTCTGTTAAATTGACCTCATTGTCCACAGAGGCTAAGAAGTCAGCTCGTTAACAGCTACTGTTCTGCTCCGTTCTCCTGCTCGGTCAGCAGCCTCACAGCCGTCGCGTAGGCAACAATATTTATGGCAGACAACACCAAGACAAATGAAAAGAGCTGCAACCCCCAAACCTCTCCTTTGTGCCATCAGCAGTGTTCAGCAGATACAGATTCAAAGGAACGCAAGAACAAAATTCATTCCCCAGGGATGTAGGTCAGTTTGAAGGGCGGCTATATAACTACAGGCACATTTTTCCCAGATAACTTATGGCTCGCTGTGTCAAACATAGACTCTAATTGAGTAAAATGTACTGATCCTCTTACTCAATGGGGCTTTGTTTTCCATTAGGAGAAAGTTCCCTCTGGCCTTGAATTTTTCAGGGATGACTTCTGGATGAGGAGTAGAAATGCTGGAGACTGAGAAAGCAAAGGGCAAAGGAAGCCCAAGGACCCTCACTGTTGCTGATTTGCACGATACACTCACCTCTCAGTGTAGTTGTGGCCCTATCACTGTCCATCCCTGTCAGGAGAATATCAGATAGTTTTAAGTACAGCTTTTGCTACATGGGGCTGTCAAAGCACTTCATAAACTGCTTGCTAAAGCTGAGAATATCTAGTTGCTTTATTTTAGTAGCAGAAAGGACCATGGGGACCACAGAATGTGACCCGCTACATAACAAAGGCTATCTGCTCTTTTCTACTATAACAAGAAACCTTAAGAAAAGAATGGAGAAACCTTCATAGATTTAGGCAGTCTTCAAAAATCAGAATTTATCTCATTCCTTTTGCAATGAGGCAGAGAGTGTACATCCTTTATTTCCTTGACCTCCTGCCCACTCTTTTTTCCTTTAATATTGAGTTTAGGATTTCTGTTGTCTTATTAATTTTAGCCCTCAGCTCACACTGATACACTAAGAGCCAATGAGACCCCACATCCTGCCACCGAGCACCCCTTGGGCCCCACCAGCCATTTTCCTCCCACAAGCAAACCCATTGGAAACACCAGGAGGAGGAAGGTCACAGAATCATAAAATCATAGAATGCATTGGGTTGGAAGGGTCATCTAGTCCAACCCCACAGGGACATCTCTTACTAGATCAGGTTGCTCAGAGCCCCATCAATCCTGGCCTTGAACATGTCCAGAGACGGGGCCTCCACCACCTCTCGGGGCAACCTGTTCCAGTGTTCCACCACCCTCATAGTGAGGAACTTCTTCCTAAGAAGACCATCACATTCTTCTTCCTAAGCAGCATGCCAAGATGCTTGTGGCTTAGGTGATGGCACCAAACCCTGGTCAAAGCTGAGCTAGAAGTGACAATATGAGTCAGGGGACTCTCCTTGTGATGGATATGAGCAGTGCTGGCCCTCTCTTCCAGGCATGGGGTGCACTCCTTGGCTAGCGTGTGTGTGTGCTCTGCTCCAGGCTATCAGGAGCAAATTCCTACCCTCTCGCCTCTGCTCCCATCTGGACCCTTGGAGTACTGTCAACTTCCTGGCTGCCTCATACTTTAGGGATTTGTTTGGGTTTCTTTGGGGATGGCTGTGACTCAGTCGACATCTTTGGAAGAAGGAGATTGCTGGGCAGAAACACCTGGTTGTTGAAAGCATTTTTCTGTGTTGAATGGGCAAACCGGAGCTTGGAGAGAAGAGGATAAATTATTCAATGACAGACTTTTGCTGCAGAAAGAAGCGAATTTCAGACCTTCCGAACGCATAGTGCACTATATGTAATGCTGGCAATGCTGCTCAATTAATCATTTAATAGAAATAACAGCCAGTTTTCCCTCAACTTCTACAGCCCCTAGAACAGGGGTCCTCAAACTTTTTAAGCAGGGGGCCGGTTCACTGTCCCTCAGACACTGTCAGGGGCTGGACTATAGTTTGGAAAAAAATGAATGAATTCCTATGCACGCTGCACATATTTTAATTGTAGTAGTGCACAAAAAAAACAGGAAAAAGAATGCCGTATCTGGCCCGCAGGCCGTAGTTTGAGGACCCCTGCCCTAGAAGAATGAGCACCAAACTGTCTCAGTTGCTACAATAGGGATAAATTCCCTTCTGCCACGACAACATATGGCATTAAACTTTTAAAATATACATGTATGTATATTTGCTGTGACTTTTTTTGTGTATGTGGCAGTTGGGAAATGATTTTAACCCTGAATTTTTCTTCTAGGACATAAACATTTAATGACAGAGAAATACTGTCTCTTTTAATTTATGGCTTTGGGAAATGATACACAATTCTGTGAATATTAAACAAGAGTTTATATATAGCTTTTAGGGAAAGATATACACAGTACATTGAGCCAAAATAGTGTCAAAAATGTTCCAGCGAACATATGTCACACATTTATGCATTTGTAGGATGCTTTACACTGACAGGCCAGCAGCTGCTTTACTTTGTTTCAGGGACCTCTGCCCAAATGCTTTGTTTCACTCGTGCATTTAGTGGTACTCAAAAATTTGTTCTAGTGATAACAAGTTCTCTAATTCCAGATTGCTTTTGTTAGGAAAGGAAAAGATAAAGACAAGGAAATTCTCTACATTTACAGTATAATAATTCCTTTTTTTGGGAAAGAAGAATCAGTGAAATAATAAGTTAGAAGTGTATGTAAACACTTGTAAATAAATACTTACCATAGCTCAGTTTCCTAACAACCAAACAATTTTGAATTTAAGATACTTTCTCATAAACAAACCTTGTAATATTAAAATAATTTCAACAGAAATGTTCAAAAAATGCATTAACCTATCCAGGTGAGGACATTTTAATCTGGTGACAAATATTAACACTAAAACCCTTTAGTTACATATTTTTGTGGCTTCTTAAGGACTGTTTTCACCTGCTGCTCCTCCCTTTCTGTACTCCCCAAAAATCACTCCAGCATGGTTAGAATTACATAGCCATGCTATCAAAACACTCTGTAACTGTAGATTATTCCAGCTACACTCTTGTAGTCTCTTGTAGGTGGAAACCATGTTGAATTTATAAACTTTTATATATATATATATACAGAGAGAGAGTATAACTCCATCTCACTGGGCTTTTCAGCTGGCAAATCACAGACCACAGTTTTCCATAATCCTAATGGGTATAGATTTGATGGCACAACTTTATACAGCGGCCTTGGCTTAAGCAGGGCTATGATATAGCTCTTTAATTACAAGCGAGGACTCATTGCTGGCAGCAGAATTTCTTGTGGGTCTTCACACTGGGAGGCCAGAAAATTTGGCTGTGTGCTGCTTAACAGTGACTTGGAGAGCAAACCTTAGAAGCGTGGCAAATCTAGTTTCCAGGTGGCCCTGAGACTGATGAAACAGTAGATCGTGAAGAGTATGGGTCAGTCCCTGATGTGATCTGGACTGCTTCACAGAGCAGGGGCAGACAGTAGCTTTCTGGTGCAGCCAGAGTGATGGCCAGGTGGGATGCAGCACTGGGATTTCCAATGGGGATACAAAAAACATCACCTCCAGGAGGACCTCTTCTGCTGTGGAAGCTGTTCCTTTTCTCTTCCTCTGCCCAGATCATTCATCTTAATATACTCAGTGACATGGCCAGCCCCCCCTTCAGAAACTCGGGTAGACACATAGCTCATAGTTGCCATTTGTAAAAGCCAGTCTGGTTCCCTCCCAATATATTGTATTTATCCCTCAGTGTATTACTTCTGTTTTCATCTTTGTACCAGTTCAGTCCTACTTCTTATCAACAGTTTAAATGGGAAAGAATATTGTTTCTCGTAGTATGATAACATGGTCTTTTTATCACATCCCTTCTAGCTATCCCTTGTATAAAATGCAGACCTCTCAAAGATAAGGTCTCTTCTGGCATAAGGTTTTTTGATACCTCTGCTTATCCTAGTCACCTTATCAGAGTACCTTCCCTAGCTGCCCATAGGAGATCTCAGATTCTCTGCTATGACCTTCACAGTGACACTGAAAGTAGTTTTGATGAGTTACAGAGATCCCGATGCTCAGCCTTCCTACCTGAGGCACCTTCTCCCTGTGGAAAGCCTGGAAAAGGCAATCAGTGGCATTGGAAGAAGAAAGAGGACAGAGATTTCCACAGATTGGAGGTCTTCTCTGATCATCAGTAAACACTGGGAAAATAAGACAAAGTGGCAATAGGCAGGATAACCCAAAACTCTTTAGAAATGCGCATTAACAGAGGCAAGGCACTTTACTTTCTGTACCCCTTCTGATTTGGTGTGATTTCAAGGAGATTTACTCAAGCAGAAACGCTCTGTGCCTCTGTGCTGTTCCCCACTTCAAGTCCTATGTTCTCACTGGAATGGAGACCATATGTCATCGTCCTAGAGGATAGGAAGAAATAAATCAAGATGATGATGCCAATGTTTGCACTTACCAGGACAAGTTGATTTAACGCTATCTCATTTCCTTCTGACTTGCTTTTTATTCTGAGCTTGTTCATTTTGAAGAGACTACAAAACTCTTCCAGAATCATCGAAAATGGAAATTGTGACAGATGGCAATAAAAAAAAAAATAACCCATAATGCATTCTATTTTATTCTATGCTATTAGGGCAAGGTTATTGCTACAGTTATGATCTTAAACTCTGTTTTATTTTTATAGCTATGATAGTAGTTAACATTGCCTTTGCCCAGCCAGCTGCCTTTACTGAATAAAATGTCTGTAACGGCTTCATGCAGCCAATCGGTAGAGCAAATAATACAGCAACTGCTCCAAACTGCTGGTTTAGAATCCAAAAGGGAAATAAACAGAAGTTGTTCTAATACCAGGGAAAAAACACCTGCAGAAAAAGTGGCAAAAAGAAGGAAACACAGCTTTAAAAAGCAGATTGAACCACCTCAGCAGTGGGAGGGAAGGGTCAGCGGTGGGGCCTGGTGAGCAGCAGCCCCAGAATGTCTCTGTCAAAAAGTCTGCAAAAAAATAAAGGGGTCTGAGGGTTTATGAGAATATGAGGGGGTTTTTTCACTATGGAAAGTATATCCTTTCTGAATAAAGCTATTATCTTTGAATAAAACTATTCTCTCTAATTGAAAAGCAGCTTTGTACATTTATCGATAACATCAAAGGTGTTCATACATTCAGACTGAACAGTTTCTCCTAGGTTTAATTATTTGACTTGTTTTTCAGGTACACGATGAGGTTTTTTTTTGGTTAATTTATATAAAATACTTTAAAAATGTGAATACAATATATGGGTCAGAATTCATTATTGATCATTAAATATTTTTAAAGTGAAACCATTGAATGTTATATTTACGAATATCTTGTGTGCAGTCACAAACTTTTGATGGGGCCAGGTTCTGTAAGAAGGCACTTTGTGCAGGTTATTACAGATGTAGTTACCACATGTAATGAAACAACTTTAAAACAGCACATGCAAATATGGGAAGAGGGCTCTAACTTCGACCAAAGTGTGTAACTGTGAAGGAATATAACCCGATGGCTTATTTCAAATAAAGAGGAGCTATTTCCCTGACAGGATGCACTGACAGCGGCCACCCCAGGTATTCCCCAGTGTCCCAGCAGCAGCTGGTTGCCCTAAAGATGCTGGTGCTGGCCCTGCACCCCAGGAGCCCACACAAAATCCCCGCTAAGCAAGAGGCAGGTTTAATTCCTGACATTGGAGTGGTCTCCACAGTCTCAGACAAGCTGTTCTGCAGTCTTTGTGAGCTTATTCACTTTTCCAGTTGAAAGCCACTCCTAATTTTAAAGAAGTGGTACAAAAAAAGAGCTGCTGAATGGAGAGCTACATTACAGTGTATAGAATCATAGAATCATTATGGTTGGAAAGGACCTCCAGGATCATCAAGCCCAACCTTCATTCCAACATCTCCCTAACCACTCAAGCCTCAAGTGCTAATCAACTAATCCCTTCAGATTATTTTTCTTTCAACATTGCTCAGCCCAGATTTTAATTTCTTTTCAGCAGCTCCTAATAGCCAAATTGCCAGCTGAATTGCCTTACTGATAAAAGCAACACCAGAAACTAACAACACTTTTTAAAGAACATGCTAATGTTCAAACAAACATAATTGTTTTGCTTTCCTTTAGCTAAAGGAAAGTAAACAAAATTTCAGCATGTCATTTCTAACCACTTTTAGCTGTTTCCATAAGCAGTTTAATAAAATGCTTAGCACCTGTCTGATAGAAGCCATGGGTGATTATATTGGAAATAAAACACTAAAGGTAATAAAATAGGTAAGTTTAAGTGCAGATCTCCACATAGACAAGATGGGAAAGCAGAACTATCACTCTAGCCAGATCGCCTTTAATACTGTTTCGGAATAAGTGAACATATGGTGAATTAGGATGTAGTTTTTCTCACCTACCTCTAACACTAAAAGAATAAACATTTAGTCCAAATCAGCTGCCTAGGCTCTCTGTCACTTGTGTCCCAGCTTTCTTTGTAGTCACAGGGAGAGGTTTAGCAAAATTTTATCAAATTACACTGACTTAAGAATTGCTCCTAATAATACACCATAAGAAATACTCTTGGAAGCTAACAACGTACTTAGAAACAGAGAAAACTGGTAATTCCTGGAATTATTACATGCTTTCCTCAGTAAATCATTCCAAAGTTCCCTTGTCTTTGTTGAACTTCTCTCATGTGCAGCAAGACAGAGAATGACAAAATACCTTCTGAAAGAGAGAAGCTCTCAAAACTTTGCCTTATTCCCTCCAGGTCAGACAGGGGAGGGACAAGAGACAAGCACTGCAGACGAGGACAGTTTCATACTGCTGTGGCATAAGGACAAATCACACTCAATTCAACACTGGTTGAAGGAGACTTTGAAGCTGATTCCTCCTGAAAAGATGTCTTAATCAATTGATAGAGTAGAAACATGGTGAATCTCGTCACGCCCTGTTCTGTCAGCAGAAATGAACGCACGTATCAGTGACTGCAGTTAATGCTCAGCTATGATACCACCCTGACCCCGTCAACCTACTAATATATCCACAAATACCTCAACCAGAAAAAGCTTCTGTAAATGGGAATTCATTTCAACATGCTACTGCACATGATACACTCCACAGCAAGAGATAGCAATTTTCTTTCAATATATTTACCCACCTTTCATCACCTTTGTATGTCCTTTTGCTTCTGATTTAGTCCTTCTTTCTCTTTCCTCTTTTTCTTCATTCCCTGCCTGCTGTGAAACAAAAGAGTCTGAAATGAACAGTTATTTTCATGGCACTGCACATTTCTGTCTTTCAATAGCACTTCAGCTGTCATTTTTTACTACAAAAATCTCTATTCACGCTACTACATGTAGAATGTGTTACATAACTTTGGTTATCTATATTTAAATAATACGTTTGCTCTGGAAAATAAAGGAAATTAACATTCAGATCTGTTATTAATCACAATATCCCAACTTGAAGGCGATGCGACTGGTTTTTCTTTTGTGAATCTAAGTTTAGTTTTTAGGACTCAGGTATAATCTTTTTGTTGATTAGCTACTCAGAAGCAGAATCATTCCAAGCATATCTGAATAGCATAATGTCTGCATTTTAAGACATGTCTCTTTGAAATTGAGAGATTTTTGTTAACTGCAAGTTAAATAAGTTTGTTATTAAGATTTTTTCTGATAAATGTAGGTAGCTGAAGTGCTTTTAAGGGTTGTATGATCCTCTGTCCCTAGTTCCTAAAGTAATTTACCTTGTCTTCTTATCCATCTCTTTGGACAACTAGGTACTATGGGCAGGTGCATTCCTCCTCAAAGTCAGACAGAATAAAGCCCTTATCCCTCATGAAGGCAGTGGGAAGATGGTGAGATGCACACTCTTGATGACTGAATAGCAGTGATATTTTCTGATATTAAATGAAGAAATTCAGAGCTGAAGAGGAACATAATGTATTTTGATATTTCCACACACGCATGACAGACTAGAATAATAGAATCATTTAGGTTGGAAAATACCTTTAAAATCATTGAGTCCAGCTGTTAACCCAGCACTGCCAAGCCCACTACTAAACCATGTCCCTCAGCACTGCATCTACACAACTTTTAAAGACCTCCAGGGGTGGTGACAGGCATACTTGATCCTGAAGGGACAATATTCCTCTGTGCGGCCCAACATGGATATTGTATTTTAAATGACTATACTAAAATGTTAGAAATACGTTTGATCTTTGTCTTGTCTAACATAATATATATAATTGGTATATTAATTACAATATATTATTATAATCTGTTATAATGCTGGGCTTTTGGTTCTCAGCAGTCGTCAATTACAGAAAAGATGGACTCAAAAGAAAGGTCTAACTTTGGCAACGTAATAGTCTATAACCTTCCTGTGACTTCCTTTACTCCTCTAGCTAATCACTCATACTTGAAGGTGAAAGATACATGTCATATCTAATCCCAGAGGCTAAATCGGATTCCATATCTTGAAGCTCAGTGTGATCTTTTTTGCATGCTATGACTCTTTCTAGCTTTTGATAAAGCTGTGCTTTGCATTCTCTTTGGCTTCCAGTATGCCATTTGTGTCTTATTTATAACGTGATCTGCTGCATTATGGAATACACTTTGCATACTCCAGACATTCTTTAAAAAAAAATAATCGATAAATCTTTAGTCCTTTAAAAGGTTACACTGCCTGAGTCTGCATTTGTCCCTTGAAAAAGAAAATCTTGGGCTGTGACCAGGGCCTCTAGATCCTACTGTATTGCAGGTAGGAAAGAATTATCTCAAAGTGAACAGAAGTCTGACCGAGCCCAGGCTGTGCAGTTATCCCTCTCCTGCCACTTCTCTTCCTTTTCCTGAGCAAACCACGAGGAACAGGGTGAACTGAGAGGGGAAACATTAAAAACCACAGGCTTAATACAGAGGTCTTAGCAATGCTTCTGTGGTCTTTGTCTCCCTTTGAACCCTTCCCCCTTCGCTCTGCTCCACAAAGCAAATAGCAGTGACATTCTGCAGCGGCTCCAATAGCGGAACAGACTGCAGCTGCAGATATTTAGGAGACAATTTGTATTCCCAGGCATCAGCTAAAAAGAAGGGTTGCTCAGCGTCATTCAAACAAAAAGCCCCAAATCACGTAGCAGATTGCACGTCTCTTTTTTCAAAAAATGAGATGTCTTTCTGCTTCCTCTAGAGTTATTTCTCTCATCTGTGTGCTTCCTGCAATAAAAAATTATTAATTTTCCATCTTTTCATTTTTGATCAGGCACATGTTTGTTTATTTATTTTTTTAGATGCCACATCAGCCTTGACTGTATTGAGCCACTGCAATGGAAATAATAGTTGAGCATCCAGGCAGTGCAGGGGCAGAAAGCACAGTGACTAATATTGAAGGACTTACTGTAGTTAGTGACAGGTGAGTGATTAGTGGTGAAAGGGATAGTTAGGGCCAAAACTAGAACTCTAGTAATATTCAGAAGATGTGCTAGATTTAGGCTTCCTATAAATGTTCGCAGTTTTATTATGTTTAGAGAATATCTGGATGAAAGATGATGTTGCTGAAGAGAATGTGACCAGCCCCCAGGAGCTAAAAATGATCATCATAGCAAGACTAGGAGCACAATTTCTCATTGACTTAGGAGCTGAGATAAGCTTTACATGCTTATCCAAACATACCCTTTAAACTCTCTGGGTGCAGCCATCCCATTAAGTAAGCTAACTGGTTTCATTATCCCTGAAGAGCCAGGCGAGATGTTGGCTGCCTAGCACACAACACAATGTTCTTATTGAAATTCATAGCTCTCCATTGATTTTATAAATGGCAGTTCTTTAAAAGGAATCAAGCAAGTGTGATGTTGCCTGTGCAGGCTGCAAAAGGGTACAGGTACAAGAGCCTGCACTTACTCACAGATCCTTCTGGGCCTGCTACCAAGCTCTAGCATAACCACCTTACCAGCATCCATGCGGGGCAGGAACCTTGCACTGTGATTCAGCACCTTGTCCTGTCAAGGGCTTGGTGGCCTTCACATGCAGAGAAAGAAGTATGTTGCACCAGTTCAGCCATCATCATTTTATGCTGCCATCAGCTGCTGGATCACACAGGCCAATGTTGAAGTCAGCAACATCCCCTCAGGTGTCTTCTTTCAGATAGACCTGCCAGAGGTTCCTGTGGGCCCAGCTCCTTTGCAGCCCACTGTGGTGCCAACATTGCCTGCTGGACACAACAGACAGAGATGACTTCCTCAGTGGTCCCTCACATGAAAAGACACTACTGAGAGAGGTCAGCAAGATACAACCAGCCCCAACAGGAAGTTCCCCCAACTGATCAGCTCCTGGTTGATATAGCCTTGGCCTCGCCCACCACCCCAACCACGACCACCTGGGTGAGAGCAGAGCCACAGACACACAGGTGGGCCAGGTTCTGCCTCTGGAACATGAAGCCAATAAGAAAAACAAAACACTTTGCTAGCCTGTGACTCATTCACAGGTCATCTCCAACTCGGGGCCCACAAATCAGGCCCCAGCACTTCAGGGTATTCTGATTTTGTCACCCAAAGTGATGTCTTCTACTGGCATTAAAAAGTATTGTGAAAGTCTGGGAACTGCTAGAATGGGAGAATGTAATGGTAGAAATAGACTTTTCATTTCTTTTACTCTGTGCACCAAATTATAATTGCATGCACACTTAATGTCTTGTGCAGCCCTGGTGGGTATGCAAAAAAAAAGATGTGCCTGCTCCAAAATCTTTTTTTGAACGGTTCATGGCCATCTAATAAAAGGGAAGCAAAACAAAAGATATGAAACTGTTTTTAAAATTCATTGCTATGCAATGGTCCTTTGGTCCTTAAAGTCTCCTCGAGCATTCCAGAGAACCACCACTTTCTATGTTTCCTCTGCCCTTGTGAAGTGGGGATCTACCTCCAGCTTGCATGTGGGACCTGAAATGGTTTCTCTTCTCAAAATTTTTGTATTTACCTGTTGGTCTGGTTATGAGCCCCACACAGCAAGGGCTGTCTGGGAAGAGGGATGTGCATGTTGGGTGCTATAATAAATATAATAAATAATCAGAACGTAACTAAACAAGCCATTCTGTGTCTTCATTGCTGGTTTCTCAAAGAGGTTTTTCCCCCTTCGCTTTCAGTGGTGGGACCCTTTAGGTTTCAGGATTATGTATTTTGGAGTCCATAGCTGCTGGAGAGGGAAGCCAGCTGCTTCCCACTGACAGGCTGGTGGTACCCACTTGCTGTTGTGGACATCAGTTTTTTCCACTCTGTGGAAATACCCCCAAATACTTCAACAGCTAAACCACCCCCAAAAGCCACTTCCATGGGTCTTGCCTCCCCATTACCATTTGCAGCCAGTGGAGCCTGTGCCTGGTACTTCCCTCCCATGGCTGTCCTTCTCACCAATAAGGGTCTTCCTGCCTTTGGCTGTTCACTCAGGATTCATCCACTTTTTTGTTTTCTGGGGAGATTATGAGCCTCGGTGGTTTGCTCAGATTCTCCTGCTGCATATGACTTTTGTATCCAGCAAGGAAATTTTTTGAATAACCAGCCAAAGCAGCCCTGGAAGAATGCACCTGCAATGAGCAGCTCTCTGCTGGTTGGCGAACCAGTGTGCAAAACACTCCAAAGACTGAATACTCATGATCTGCCAGCAGGATGAGCATGGGCAAAGGAAGAAACTGAATACATTATTTGCCATGAGTTATTTTCTCAGCTCTGTTTCTGACAGTGGACTCAATTACCCTGTGAAATAAGCTTCCACCAGAGCCTCACTACTTGACAAGTTTGAAGTTAGACTAGAAGGCAAATACGCTTGCTTGTCAGTAGGGAACAAGTCTGAGTTAGCAAGGTGGGACCTTAGATGAATTGTCCGTTTCTACACCCGGGATGCCATTTAGCTTGTTTGAAAGAGCAGAGGGTGGCAGGACAACATCAGACAGCAAGCAGGACAAACTGCAGGCTGCAAAACCACTTTGTTCAATCGCTGGCTTGAGTTTCTGAGCTCTACATAGAATTGGACATGGATAAAAAGGCTGATTACACATAGAAAATTATGCATACACAGGAGGACAAGTGAAAATGAGTTTGATGAACTACCTGTATCTTTTGATTCTTGCCACCCATTAAAATAAATGCCACGTATTTCTGCACTTCCCCATCTGGTTGGGAACAAATGATTTCTCGTTGACAATCTTCCTTAAAGGGTTAAATGATAATTTTCTCCATCCACTGAGGGCAAGAATACTTTATGGACCTTAAAAGATGAGCTGCTACTTGAGCAGCTGTTGCTCCTGAATGGATGCTGCCCATTGCAGCATCACAGTGGGCACTGAGGCAATTTGACCTTCCTGACTTGCTGCTCAGTCTTCTCTGGAATCATTTTGTTGTGATGATTCAGTCCTAGAGAGCAATATGTATTTTTTTTCCAACTTAAACTTTGGAAAAATGTTGGTTGTTTCCTTCAGGGTGCTTTATGCCAGAAATGCGTTAACGTGGGTAGGCATCCTGCTGCCTCCTGCTGCTGTGAAGGGTGAAGTCTCCTGCAGAATTATTGTGCTTTTTGGTACAAAGAACAGAGAATACAACACTGTCGATGATATCAGAGAAGGTCTGCAGAGGAAAGGGCTTTAACCAGGCTATTTTCATCCCCCCCCAACTTGTGTTATTCCACCAGAATAATGTACTCGGTTGGGTGCAGCGACCAAGGAGGACTAGAATGTCTTAAACTGCAAAAGTCCTCACCTTGCAAAGGTGGTGGTCCCAAGGTGAGAACAACTCAAGGCGTTCCAGCAGCAATGGCAGACGTCACGACATTTGCAAAGAAGGATGAGAGCCAGGCTCTGCCTGTCAACGGCAATGATGCCGAGCAGGGCCAATTCCCATCAGCATTTAATCAAAGCAGCTTACTTCCCTAAGCAGGTACTTTATTTAGAGAAGAGCTGTTGCTTTGATTTATACGGCAACTGGAAGCTGATGTTAATTTCTAACAGCTTTCTCGTGTGCCTCAAAGTTTCAAAGTGATGAAATATTTGCATATATATTAGGGAGGATACTGCAATGGCTCTTTTTATGAGTACAACCTAGCATTTTATTGCACATTGCAGGTGATCATTTTGAAAGGAAAAAATGAGTTTGCTGCCGCATTTCTTACGATCTCTTCCAGAATACATTAGAGATCCTAATTGACACCATTATTTCAAAATGCCCACAGACTCAGGTTGTTTTATGGGCCTATAAAACCAATTCATTATTCTCCTCTGCTGGATTTAAGAAAATTTTGTTTGTATCCAATAAACTGGTCTACATCTTGGAAAGGACAACAACAGAGTGTCCATGTTCAAAGGAAAGAAAATTTATTAGAAAATGAAGAAATTACTTGGATTCCACCTACCAGCTCATTTTTCTTTTTTCTTTTTTATTTTGTTTCCCTGAGTTTAGGTGAATGCCTGTTGCACTTACAGGATTCTAGAAACACTAGCATAAAGAAAAGACAGAAGTGCTCACTGTTCGGTTTTTGTTTGTTTGTTTGTGTTGGACAATAAGAATAGAGGAATTATTTTCAGTTGTTATGTAAGACCTTTGTATCTAAGGCTATTTGAACAGTTAAACTCAGCGCATGCATGTTGCTGAAAAGGATAAATATTTTGTCATTGTTTATCGGTACTGCATTTGGCAGTTTTTTTTCCCCCAGGCTCTTATCAAAGTGCCAGGACGTAGCCATTATGCCTCATTCCCACGTGCATTACAACTAAAGAAAAATATCTTTGACTTACTATCTCATTTCACCTCCTACAACCATGAACCCATCATGAACATGCCCATTTACCAGAGGAAAACACACTATTTAAAGCAGGGTGTAGGTCTGTTGATAGCAAACTCAACTGCATCATTTAAGTCTCCCTTCAACTGAAGCACAATGACCACTGTGTGAAGATGAAATACGTAGCCACAGCAGCTAATGAAGTAGATGCAATTATTTTAAACCCAACGTAAGTACGCTGCAGTGCAGTCCTGCATGTACGCGAAGGAAGAAGTTGTTGGTGATGCTGGACCCGTGCACAGCTCTGCTCGTGGGCATCTCTGACCTGTAAGGAAGGCAACAACCATTCTTGCTTTCTGTCAAGAGAAAACCAAGGCAGCCATAATATCCAAGAGTTTATTCAAAGTGGGTGGCTGTGTTCTCCTCTTCCCCCCACTCCCTTTAGCAGAAATAACTGACCTCTGTTACTTTTTACTCCTTCATCAGGACTTACTGCCCTCTTCACACAGCCTGGGAAACGCTGGACATCCATCTCCATGTGCAGCTGTGGTCTTCAGGTCCTTTTACTGATGGCCACATACTGATTTCTCTGGCTTCAGGACAATTACTAATCATTCCACAGCATCTTACCTACAGCAGAGGTCTGGCATGCAGCAGGAGTGGGCCGTTCTCTGCCCAGGTGCTGCAGCTTGTCCATGACAGGGGTTCTGTGTGGGGGCTGATGCCCAGGTCCTCTCCTTGCATGTCAATAACTGAGGAGGCACTTGCAAAACTGTGGTCATTCATTCAAACTCAGAAGTGGTTTTGGAGTGGCACATCTTAATGAACTCTTCTGGTAGAAAGAGCACAAGCTTCTTGCTTCATAAAAGATGAATTATACAAGTAAAGCTGAAGGAGTTTGATGTTCCGGAGAGTGAAGCTCAGAGTACGTATTACACTGTAAAATTAGCAAGCCTAAGTCTAATTAATTCTATAAGATGGCTGGATTTCTCATCTAGCCAGCCAGAGGAGATACCATAGAGACTTGAAGTAGGATTGGTAAACATCAAGAAGTTCACAGCACTTTCTGTTTTGTTCCACATCTTCCCCATTCAGAGAGCTTTATGACCCCCTCAGCCCAGCTTCCCCTCTACTCTGCTCTCTGACTGGGTGCCCTGGGATCGTGGCACAGGCTCCCATGGTGCCCCCAACCTGAAGCCCAGCACAACCATGAGGGATCCGCACCCCATGGAGCAGCCAGATTTGGGTTAAAAATGTGAAGCGGCTATTTTTAATTGCTAAGATTGATACCGAACTACATAAATAATTTAAAACACATGAGACTTCATGTGCTGCAGTCCTAAATTGCACTTTGAAGGTCCTGTGCATTTGTGAATTCTTGAGGATTTTGCTAATTTCTTGTCCGTTTCTCTCCAAAAAAAGCTTTAAAAAGCCAAAACAGAAAATGCTGGAGATGACAATCCCCCTTCTAACTCCTGCTAGTTCCCAAAGGCTTTTTTTTTTGTACTTTCCCCAAAGAAGCATAGTTTTCTTTTTTTCAGAACAATTTTCAGATTTTTTTTTCAAATCATGCTTGTGCCCTGCTAACAACAAACACATTCACACATGACAGATTGCTGTAGTTTAGCAAAGGTCTGTCTATGCTCCAAATCTATACACGCCAATTTTGCATAGCAAAGAGTCTGCAGTTTTTCCAGCTGTTGAGAGCACTTAAAACCATTGGTCTGAGGAAATGCTTTAGTTGTTACTTGATTTATACTTGCAATTTTGCAAGTATGTTGAATTTTCGACTTTGGCATACATGCCCAGAAATACTCTCAAAACTACACGTTAATATATTTAATGCAATGGCCCAAACTTCTCTCAGTCCTTTCAGTTAAAACCTGAAGAAGGAATATAAATCATTAAAAAATGTTTGATGAAAATGAGACTCAATAAGCCAGATTCTGTTCTCGAAACAGAACGCCAATAGCAAAGCCAATAATAGAGCTGGCCTGATTTCCACCAGCTCAACAAACACATACGGTTTTGCTCTGCACTTGCAGACGGAATTTTCTATTGATACAGTGACAGACTGAAGCAAAATATACACAAGCCTTCTTCAGCTGGAGATAGCCACAGAGCAGTCGACATAGTTACAAGCAGGAAAAGGTTACGGCTGACCTAGAAATCAGCCACTGCTTATAGAACATGTGAATTCTTGTTTCAGTCTTGGCTACTGCTGAGATAAGTGGCCAAGGCTGATGGGAGACCTCAGTCCTCCCCAGAAATCCCACTTCTAGGGTGCTGCAGAAATGAGTAAACTTTTAATGCCTCTCCACAGTGCTGCAGGAGGTTCCTGGGGAGCAGAAGCCACTGTACATCTCACAGGGCTTTGTTCCCTGGTGATGGTCGTGAGGAATGTTACAGTACACCACGCTTTAGAACCAGATGAGCTTGTCTTCTCCTGGCCAACAGTGTGGCTGCGCTTCATCTCTCTGAGTCATCCCGTCCTCTTTCTTGGGAATTTCATATTACATAAGATACTGAAGTTACATGCGTATCATGTTGTGTAAGGTTGTATGTGCTCAAACATGAGTGGTGGAGCTGGAAAACAGTACATGCTAGCGCCAAAAACAATAAAATACCACATTTCTGATAGCTTTACAAAACAAAATGCTCAACACATTTGTCTCATGTTTCAACCATTTCCCACAAAAATAAAACTCCTTTTTTTTACCTCCCCTGTAGAGGGAAAATTATTTCTGAGAAAATATCTTTTTTTTTCTTAGTAATTGTCATCAAATGTTTGCCTGGAGTAAATATTTGTAAAATTTTGTGATTCTCCCCAAAAATAAGCTCCTGTGTAACAGTAAATAAAAACAAAGTCACCAAACCTGGATTAAACTATTGGCTCTTTTAAAGACTCAGAAAACTTGCAGAAAACTGCAAAAATACAATTTCAGGCTTTGGATAACTCTGCCAGGGGCTCATTTTTTTTTTGGTGCATTTTTCTGTCGTGGATAAATGAGGGTGATTCCTACTGAGAGCACAAAATGCATGGCTTGTGAAAACAGCATCGGTGTCCGAGCAGCTGGAAAGCACGGCTGCCCCTGGCTCTGCTCCCCTTCCCATGTCTGGCTGGTTTGAGTTCAAGCTGGGAGGTGTTCATCAAGTCCCATCCTGAATTTCTGGGGTTTCCCGGCAACTCAGGCTCTTACCCATCCCTCAGATGGAGTAAACTCATTTTTCCCAATGACACTTCAAGATACATCATTAATAACTATCGTCCAAGGGGGTTTTGTGACCAAGGCAAGAACTGCGCACACAGTAGTTGGCTTTGTCAGAACTATGTTTTTAAATGCACGTGCTGTTATTTGTTGATACAAGAAGGCAAATAAAAAATGCATCACTTGCACTTGCTGGAGGTGAGGCTTGGGATGGTCCTTTCTTTTGGTGGTGGTGTCCCACAGGGGCTCACAGAACAGCTTTTTCTGCTGAACTTTCTTCCTCTGGCAAACAAGCCATTATTGCCCAGGAGCAGTGCTGCCCAGGAACTTCACCTTCTAGCTATAAGATAAAACAAGTGAAATGCATCAGTAGCCTCCAAACACGCTTGGCTTTTGACAATCTGTAGCAATAAAGTGGTGATTTTGAGCATACATTTTTTTTTCCCCAAAAGAGAAAAGAATAATCATAATAAAAAAGATATATTGCTTCACATTTTAGACACAATTCACACAGATTCAATACCTGTTCCCTGTAAATGTTTTCCTGATTTATCTGATTGAAGTCCAAGATCCAAGTCACTGAAACATTGAGTCTCCGCAGTCTATGTGTTTAGATCTATACTTTGCAAAGTATTTCCTATTTTTATAATAGAGCGAAGTAAAATTCAAGGGGTGAAAACAATCCCTCGCAAATGTTGAAAGCCTACATATACACTTATGGCTTAGATCCATCATTTAAAGGTAATTAAAAAAAAAAAAGGAGATGGCAAACAGGCTTTTATTGCTTTTCTAGTACTGGTGATAAATGTTTAATTCACAGTAAATTATTTATTGGATGAATCTCCCCACTTTTCATAACCATGAACTTGTCCACGAGCAGGTTTCAAAATTCTCATTTATTTTATATGCAAAACATTATTGTAAATAAAAGAACTGTGAATTATGAATAACTGTAGGTTGCTGGTTATTCTGACAGTTTTATGGGACCTAGATACAACTGTACCATTTGGTTCCTCTTGTGTATGTAGCCAAGCAGGGCCAGATCCACCTCTAATGGAAGTTAACTTAGTTCCTCCCTGGGGAGTATGAAGTGGGGTTAAGCCAGTCCCCCATCAGTGGAAAACAAATTCATCTATTAAATATACAATATTTATCTATTTAAGTATATAACTTGAAGTTACCACCATTGCTGCTTAGACTGAATATGGGACATTTGAATCAATGACAGGATTAAATTTTTATTATTATGGTTGCTCTCACTCATAACCAGGATTGCTGCTGCTGCAGCACAACTTGATTAATCAAATATTTGAGGAAAATGCAAGAGAAAACTTTCCACGTGTGAGGGGGGGGAAGTATGAGAGGAGGCTCAGCAACACTTCTTCTTACTACCAGCTGAGCTGCAAAGCAACACTGAAAATTTCATCTTCCTTGTGCCTCAGTTTCAGTCTCTCTGCATAAAACAGAGGTGACAGTGCTCCTCTGTGCCAAGTCAGTAAATTTGTGCCTGCTTCTTTAAAGATGCACATACACATAGATATGCATACTAGCATATATAATAGATATACCTAAGAAAAGTAGGTATGGGACTGTAGATCTCATTTTTGTTTTCCTTCATTAATATCAAGCCAATTCATTTGATATTAATTTGATTTAATGAACCTCAAAATATCATAAAATAAACACTTCCGTACATATCGGTGGGCCATTTAAAAGGAGCTGGTTTGGTTTACCTTGCAAGTATAAGTATTTAGTTTTACTTCAGCAGCTACTTTCTCCAGTATGGGACAGCATGTTGTCTAACTTGCTGGAGCTCTGCAGTCACGTGTATCTCCGTCCAGAAGCATTTCCTTCCCACACCAGAATTAAGGTTTCTTATTAAGAATAGTCCAGCTGTGAAACATTAATAGAGGAGTAATGAAATATATCCAAAATAAAAGTAGATAAGACTGAATATTATATTCTGGTCATTTAATTTTATGAACAGCAAGAGGCCAAAAGAGGGGGTATTACTTATGGTCTCAAAAATCTGAAGGGGACCCATAACTTTTAAACATACTTTCCAACCACACTATGCCATTTTATGGCTCTACTTCTACTCGTGAAATGGCCATGCTGCCTTCTGGTTATGTCTTGCTCTAAAATGTTTGAGCCACATAGGGCCTGAATAGCAAAATGCTGCAGAAATAACTGCTTTCATTTTGTTCTGTGTATTTCAAAGTCCTGGAGCCAACAAGACCATGTATAGGACAACCCTAGTCTTCATGCTTGAGTCCCACCACCTTGCTATTCTGGAATTAGAAAAATCAGGGTGAAAGCTCAATGGTTCAGTGTTTCACGTACAAAGATGCAAAAAGCACTTACCACAAGTGCGGTTTGGGACTCCTAGTTACGGTAGGCCTGAAAGCCCAGAAGAATAAAATGCTTTGATAACTGAGTTAGAAAACCAATTCCTCAGAGATTTTGACCTGAAGCCATTCCTCATATAATCCATTGTCTCATCCTACGTGGGATAAATCACATGAAACCAATGACTGTATCCTACTTGAAAGAAAACAGGCAGCTTAATTCTGCCTAGTCTTGATGGTGAAGGGAAGAGTCAGAGTAACTTTCCCCCCTCCCCATCCAATTTCCTGTCCTGGTAACTTAAAAACCTTTCTGTGACCCAGTTAACGCCTGGGGACACTTAGAGATGGCATCTTCCCAGCTGAGGAAGTGGTGACATCTCCTTTGGTTCCCCTGCACCTTTGTTACCTCGCACTGGTGCCTGCAGCACATGTTCATCAGCCCCGTGTGCTGTGAGAAGAGGTGGCCTGGGAAGCTGAGCCTGAAAAAGGGGCTGTTTGCTCAAAAGAAGAGGATGAACCTAGATAAACCTGCTGGCCGCTTTCCACCCTTCGATTTCCCTTTGAATTCCTGCTGTTGATAAGGAATAATGAACTGTTTCCTATAAAGCTGACTTCGCTATCCAAAAAGAAAACCCCAAGCAGAGGACAAAGGACTATAATCACAGGCAGCTCTGTGTTTTTTCTCCTGCAATCTAGGTTCCCTTAGCTAAAGCTGGGTGACCCATGATTTTGTCCAGTGGTTGTATGAAAACTCTCTTATCTGACTGATAGGGGTAAGTCACTCCAGTGACATGCATTCAAGGGATTTGTAGGATGCTTTCTGAGCATCTATAACAGAAAAAGAACACTACCATTGCATCCAAATAATTGTTGGTAGCGTATCTACATGAAAGACAGGTATGCAAACCACCTGCTCAGAAAAAGACTTAAGTCCGCAGAGAGAAAACCAGAGACCAAACCTGAAGGAAAGGGATAAAAATACAGGGAACATGATCAAGGGAAGTGGTCTCCAGTGTGTCTGTAGGGATACTATCTCTGTGCTCCAGGGTGCAAAGAGGGAATGAGGCTTGCTGGGCCTTTTTTGGCCATGGCAGGAAGATTTTTATAGCAAGTTTCAGCTAGCAATGACGTCTCATAAATAAAGACATGAGCTCCGTGGACTCAGGCCAGAGGCTCCTTTTCTATTCGAATTCTTTCAGGTTTTATTAGTGCTAGGGGCTCATAAGTTATTGGTCTCTCCTCTTGCCCTTCATGTTATTTGGACCATTCTCTCCTCGACCTGTACTTACCCTTAGCACAGCCAAGGGCTGGTGAGCTTCGGGCGTGTTCCCTCAAAAAGCCTCCAGACATAGCTTCCTGTACAGGGCCTTCTTCCTCATTATTTGGGCCTCTAAGAATTTGTTTAAATATAGTACCTCCCACAGAGCAAACGTCCTCAGAGCTGGAGCCTTTCCTTGGTGTTTCCTTTAAATGCTTTCCCAAGCAGCTCATGCTGACCAGGGCTTCTACCATCAATCTGTCTCTTTCATGGTATATGATACACCTCACCAGTAAGGGCTACTTATAGCACCTATGGAAAGAAAACTTCTCTGCCTTCCTCAATACCATTCTACCATCGTCCTTCTTCATTCACCTCATCCTCTGAAGAAGCTTTTCCTTTGTGTATAAATGCTCATTATGACTCGTGGCACACAAAGGGGCTCAATTTTTCTCGCAGCTAGCTTACTGCACGCATGTTTGATATGTTCCCCAGGATGAAAGATGTTACTGGCCTCTGTGGTGCTGCTCTGCTGCCAAAGAAAGCCATAACGTATGGCAGTCATGTGAATTTACAAACTCAACAAGCAACTTCTGAAGCAGAAAACACTTGCCAGAATTTCAGAGCACTAGGGGAAAAAATGCCATTTTCTTTTAGAGCAGTTTCATGTTGCCTGGGAAGAAGAGCACAGCAGAAAGAGGGTGCATAGAGAAGCATCTGAGAAAAATAAGGTTCAAGAGGGCTGCACCATTAAACAATTACTTCCTTGGAAGGATGTATGACTCACTTTTCTGAAAGCTGAAGTGCTCTCATGCCTCAGAGGCGCAATACGGCAGGCAAAAACCCTGCCTTCCTTCTCCAGCTGTGCTGATGCCCAGGTGGTGACTGCCCTAATGCAGCAGTATACGTCTCATCTATTTTTTACAATGGTTTGGCAAAATGCTGGACCCTTGTCAACAGTGCTGCCCGCACGGCTGTTACGGCCCGAGCAGCTGCTCTACTGCTGGTGAATAGAGGACTTGGAGGGTTTTGTTGTTTTGCTGTTTTGTCCTAATCTAGTTATTCATGGGCCTCAAAGCTGGACGGCAGACAATGCAGGGAAACAGCTTTGTTTCGTGGTTGGATATTACCCTCAGTGATGGTAAGGCTTCCAGCACCGGCCCTGGTAGCTGCTGTGGTGGGGACAGATGTCCAGTGGAGATTATCTTCCTTCCAAGGTCACTTGGTAACCACCATTGCAGTTAGGGTCTGGACCACGTCTGTGAAGTCAGGCTCCTTTCTCCTCCTATCCACCCACCACTAAAGCTCAATTTCATGCCTTGCCATGCTGAATGCATACACCTATGCAAGCAGTTGCAACTGTGCCCCTAACAACCAAACCTCACACTAGACTAAGAACAAGTTCAGAGGTTCCCTCTGCTAACAGACTAGCTCTCTTTTTAGTTCTCTATGGGTTAAGAGCAAGCTCATTTCCAGGCTGAGCTTCACAAAGCCTCAGCTCATCTGCCCCAGCGTCTGGCTCGTGATGGCTTCTGGCTCCAGCACTCTCCCCATTTTGGTCACGAGGACTACTTGCCTGAATTTCCACAGGTAGGGAGCTGGGGCTGGGCTGAGGGCTGGCCAGAGGGTCTACACTGCTCACCCACACATCTCGCTCCTGCCTTGCAGAAGGGCTGTCATGCCTGAGGATGGGGGGCAGATGCTCCTGAGAACTGCTGTCCCTTTTACTGCTGTCTCTGAGTAAGCGTTGAAGGGCTAGATGTAGGAAAAAAAAAAAAAAAAAAGAAAAGAAAAATTAAAAAAGTTATTTTGAAATGTCATCCACATCAGAAGTAATATCATCTCTAGTTTTCTGGCCAAAGATTAGTTTTCAGAAAACACCCTGATTAAAAATAAACAAACAAACATAAAAGAATTGCAGGAGGCTGAAGATTGGACCTACTTTTACTTGCGCTGACGAATCGATTCGTATCAATAACACACTGATTTATTTAAACAGTGCTCCAGACTGCTTGTCTGTCTTGGAAATCACTTTCTGCCTGTTTGCTTTGTTTTAATTCCACATACCAAAAAAAGAGCTGTGTAAATCTTCCCTCCTGTCCATCTTAGTCCTGACCGAGCATACTAACCAGCTCTTTCTGGGACATACACACACAGATTCATGACTGATGGCAATTCTCTATCATCAGGGCTACCAAGACGGTCTCTGCATTTCTTCTGCAAGAAATAGTCCAGCTCTTCCTACCGTAATTTAATTCACAATGGGTGGGAGATTCAGAGAGCACAAGTGCAGCCCGCCCTCAGCCAACCTAAATCCTTCCAAATTCTTTCCAAATCTTTCCAAATGGGGCTGTGGCAGTAGCTGTAGTGGATGCACTGTGTTATCACGGGGCTTCTTCCCCTGTAGATTTCAGACACAGCCCCCTAAGCTGGTGGAAGCTTTGTTACTAAACCCCTTCCTCCAGACAGGATTTGTTTTTAACTATTATTTTTTCCAGAGTGGAAATTGCTAAAAGTCTGTTCAAGGCCAAATGAAACCTAGGGTGAGATTAATAGTTGGAGTTGTCATAGTCAAAACTACTTAGCAAATTAATTATTTCAATTGTTGTAAAGATTAAAAGGAGTCTAATACTTTTCTGACACTGACCTCTTTATATCCAGTTCTTATGTCACCAGGAAAGTCCACAAAAGTTTTTAAAATAATACCTTAATAAGGAAAGCTAATGATAACTTATGTTATTTTTATTTGCAGACTGTCTACCAAATGTAATGTTATTCCAAGGATTTTTAATGGCATTGTTAATTGTATGAAAACCTTTTACAGGTCTTCTGCTGTTATACCAAATGTTGTCAGAACATATGCTGCGGATATTTCAGTCTAATATCATATTCCACAAGTTTTATGATGGTTATTGTTGCTGGTATAAAAGCCCTGAAATGCTCCATAAGTCACTTCTTATAAGAAGCTGCTGGGTACAAAGGAGCTAGAAAATAATAGCTGGGTTTTGGCAGGTCTTAAATTTAACAAATACGTACTTAAACTAGTCAGGGACTCAGGGAATACTGTATTTCTCTCTCTGTTTTAAAAGCAGAACTTGGGTCAGTCAGAAGTCCATTTTAATCTTTCCACGGCAGAATAATTAATAGTTCAAGGGTATACAAACTTTCAGTTGTTTGCAGTCTCTTGCTATTAGAGCAGCTTTTGTTTCTACCCGCATTTCTGTTAGCTATTCTTTAACTGGAGGCTTGTAATTTTGAATAACACTTACTCTGGCCTGAAACTCAGCAATATATGTATATTAATCAGAGTGCTTCAGCTATTTGTCTGCTTCTATGCCACATAGCTAGAGTTATGACCCCTTAGTTCCACTAAAGAAAAAGCTGGCTATCTTTAGGGGAAAATGCACGTATAGCTCCCCAGAAAGCAGAACCACAGAGTGATTTGCAAAAAGAGAACAGTGAGAGATCTCATGAAAATCTATAAAGCGTCAGATTTATTTCTTGAGGCCAAAACAATCGGCAACCTCTTTTATTTTTCCTCCCATAAAGGAGATATAGGAGAAACTGCTCTCAAATCAGTAACTCACAGTGCCTTGTGAATTTGGGATGTATATATTTTTTTCCTAAAATTCCATTCAGTGTTTTGGGGAGCTTCAGGCAGTTCTGGCTGGGAGGCAGCAGGGTGATTGTGGAGGAGCTGGGCTGGTGAAAATGGGGGAGAACTGCTGGGGCAGGACCTGCAGACAGCCAGTTTCCCCACCACCTCCTTCTTGGACCTGTCAGGTTGGTGTTTCTGTGCAAGAGGTGAAGAAACAGAAATAGTCAGAAAGAAGGCACTAGATAGTATAAACTCCGTGATTCAGCAGCCAGAGTTCTGTCTACAGTGTATATGTGTGTATAAATACACGTGTGCACGGATACTTGCATGCACCTGTACATACATATGTAAACACGTTGCCACGTTGATTCAGCCTGGAGTAAAACGTCACCTGCCCAGACAACCCACCTCAGAGGCAACCATTTATGCTCATCAGGATATTTTGGTTTTCTACAGCATGATCAAATCAAATTCCTGCACAGAACTAAACAATTCACCGATACCTATGTTGTTTTAAAGATTTATTTCATCATGATAGCTGTTATTTTCACAGTTACTAACTCCTTTTGTTTCTTTAGTTTCTGGACAGAGGTTTGTGATTGACAGACAGGAAGGCCACTTGTTACTGTGATAAATTGATGGCGGTACTTAGTCTTCCTCCATCATCTTCCATGATAAAAGATATTTCAGGGCACACCAGAAAAGAAACACAAATTATCATTGTAATTGCTTTGTAGTTTTTCTCCATAAAACAGACTTATCAGATGTGTTAAATGCCATTTATCATTTATCTCTCATATCTCAGACATACAGTTAGATCAAAGCATCTTCCTGAACACAAGGTGACAGCAGTTAGTCTTTAATTAATAAAATGGTTAAATTAATGCTAGTCTACACTTGTATATTCAACTATTTCTAACTTTGATGCATCTCATTTACAGGACACAGGCTTTTTTGCTAGTAAAAATTATTTTGGACCCTCACAGATCATAGCTGAGTGTGTGTCAAGTTGTTTTTAACTTATCTCTGTTCTAGCACACCTAATGTCATTTCCTTTTGATATCTATGAACCTCGCAATCTCTTTTTTTCTTGGTGAAACCAGCTTTACCATGCACAGGAGAAATGAACCCTCCCAAGGTGGCACATTATAAAGGTGAGAAATTATGAGATGCAATTCCCATGAGAGACTATAAGACCTGGACAGCCAAAGAGCTGGGAAAGGACAGAAACCTGGAGAAAAATACACATATATAGATTATAAAGGAAAAAAAAAAAAAAGAAAGAAAATTTCTTACCTTAATAAAACTGCCACCAAAACTAATCCAAACCTCATTTGCAAAAACTGGAAATAATTAAAATTCCCTGTTCACTTTTCTAGCCTGTGAAGAAAAGCAAAGCTGTCCCTGCCTTTGCCCTAGTACCCTGTTAGCCCTACCTTTTCCTGTATTTGCTCCGTGTAGCATGTCAAATGCTTGTCCCTGAAAGCACTGTCATTTCTATGGGAGATGCAACGTACCATGACTAAGGTTGTAAACTGCTGAGCAAACAGAAAAGGCATAAAATGGATAAGAGGGGAGAAAAGAGAGAACCTGCTGTTAAGTAATCCCTCAAACAGTGTTCCGAACAACTTGACAAGATTAATAAGCTTTTCTCATAATAATCCCTTATAAAATGTGATGGGTAAGAAGTGGGAACATCCATTTGTCCTGTGTTAAGCAAAGGACAGAGGCAGATGATAAGGAGGAACTGATTTTGGACTCATTGACTTACATTTTTTTAAAGTATCTGAGCCCACACTCAAACAGCCATGAGGAAAGACTTCATTTCCATAGGAAATGAAAGACTTTGATTTCCATAGGAGCACCTCTACTATGAAGACAGGCTGAGAGAGTTGGAGTTGTTTGGCCTGGAGAAGAGAAGGCTCCGGGGGAACCTTATAGAGACCTTCCAATACCTGAAAGGGGCCTATGACAAGGCACGGGAAGATCTGTTCACAAGGGTTTGTAGCAACAGGACAATGGGTAATGGTTTTAAACTAGAAAAGGGTAGATTTAGGTTTGACATTAGGAAAAAGTTCTTTAATATGAGGGTGGTTGATCACTGGAACAGATTGCCCAGAGAGGTGGTGGAAGCCCCATCCCTGAAACGTAGGGCACCGGCACACAAATCTTAGATTTGGAGCATGGAGGAACCATTTCCTCACTGAATTGAAGGGCAATTGTCACGTCTGTCACAGGCAAAGTTTTCTGTTGCTAGGAAATGGAAACTGTTCAAGTTGCTCAAGGACAAATAGCTTATGTTGACTTTATTTTTACCCCCTGCCGAGCAGAACGTGTATCTTTCCTTAGATGCAGGGGTCCCTCTGAGCCCTCACATCGAGATTTAAGCCTTGGAAAGAGCTCAGCTTACAGACAGTTTCTGTGATCGATGGTAACAGAAAACCTGCTTTAAAATAACAGCACAGGAAGCTACTGTGCTGTTCTCTGAATAACCTGCAGCATTGCAAAGCAAGCCATAAATCTGCTAGCAGGTCTAACTGAGATCTTGCTTTCTTAGCAAGCATCTGTATAACCGTATAACATGAGGGGCAAGGACACACATCTCTCCTTTCATCACCTGAAGCCCCGATAGCCATTTCGCTCATAAAGCCCCTGCTGTGGTGCGAGGTTTTGCCCTCCCCAAGGGTTTGAAGCTGCAGCAAGTGCTGAGGACTCGACATGGAAACACTCATCTACTCGGGACTTTCTACTTTTCCAAATTATGGCAAGTAGGACCGACAGCACTTGAAAAGTTTTGAACCTGCTGTTTGATAGCTGAGGAATGTGCCTTTAATTGCCTGAGGATTGCAGGGAGACTTGCCAAAGGGGATGGTTGTACCCGTCACTAGACTAGAGGTGAGGTATAGCCTCTCTTCCTTATCCAAAAAAAAATGAAAGGTGTTTTATAGGTTTCATGTGTGGACCTTGCTCGGTCTGGTAGGATCAGGAAGCTTAGTTGCCTAAGATTAAGTAAAAGAGTGACGTTGCCTTATTTCCCCAAACTGCTGCTCTGTTCTTGGGTGACCCAAATTTTTCACCTGCCAGCCTCACTGAATTCACAAGCTCACCCTCCAGCTAGCACCTCCTGTTCTAGGGGGAGGACTTCTAGAGGAAGTCCCACAGCAGAATTTCCCTTTGCATAAGCATGTTTTTCCTCAAGGAGAAGGATTTTTTCCCTACGAGTGATTCCTTTGCTGTTTTCATAGGCATTTGCAGTGTTTGTTTCCCCAGGAGAGCTTGGGGAAAGGAGGGAGAGCTGAGGCCTGGGAGGTTCGTGGCCTCCCTTGACAACCTGGCATCACATTGTTGACTGGATTTAAATAGGTGAAACAGGTTCCAGGGAAGCTGGAGGGGAGGGCACAAATAATATCTACATTAATTTAGGCAAAACGCACTACTAGAACCACCTGGCCTTGATTATTAGACTTTAATGACCAGGAATCTTAACTGCTGATGTCAAGCAATAGCTGTAATGACTTTCCCAGACAGCAGCCATCAACCGTATCACTGGATGCACCCCACGTGCAAACACAGAAGCAGGTTTTGAGCAGGTGCCAGGCTTGCACTAAGGACTTGGCACAGTAAGTAAAGAGTAGCAACGACTGAGCACGGCTAAAGCAAACCAGGTATGTGGTAGTGCCGGGCTTAATTCTACACGTTAGATGTGATGGCATGCAGAGATGAAACATGGAGAATACCTTTTGGGTTCATCTTCTTTGACTTAGTTCTGCTTGTTAGCAGCACGTTAAGATTTTATGTAAGTCGCTAGAAAAATTCCTCCTCCACTAAATTCACTGAAGCTGAATTGCCAAGTTGCATTATTGGAGGTTATCAGATATGTCTCTTTTTCTTTCTTTTTTTTCCTCTAAGTTTAGTGAAGTTTTCTGCTGGCTCTCCATCACAATCAGCAAGAGTTAATGAGTATTCATTGTCATAAGAAGAACTGTGTCTTTGGCCCGTTTTCACAGAATGCCTGAGCTTGCACTTGCATTGCTGCTGACAGCGGCTGTAATTGGAAATGCGTTCAGATGGCTCCGAGCAAGCTTCCAGGTCAGAGATATCTATTTTTAAACGTGTTTAGGATTCCTGTTAAGCATGTGATTATCTTCTGAAGTTTACAGATTTTCAGTTCCTAACACCTAATTCTTTGCGACTTGTCTGCTGATTTTGTGTGCCTGCTGTGAAACCGTCTCCCTAAACGTGTCTGCTGTGTCGGGCATTTCTCAGACACGTGCAGGGCCAGCTCTGATCCTTGGTGCACCATTTCCATCTTCTCTGCTGGTCTAATAGAGTAGCTTTTCAGATAATTATAGAGGTGTTGAATCCTGAAATAGGAACTCAGACCTTTAATTTGAATTGTTGGAACAATTCAGACTGATAAATACTGAGTGATTAAAGCCATAGCGAACAGCACTTTGATTTGCATAGTGCGGCAAACCTGGTCTGCATCCCATTTATTTATCTTCATTTCCACAACTCTCCTCTTGTAATCTTTTGTCCTTGCGTAATACAGCTCACGGCTTCTTTCTCTGCATTTTGATACACACTGTATGAGTGTTGCTACTTTTACATATTTTGTCCAGTATTAAATCAAACTCAGGAGGAAAAAAAATCCACTTTATCTTCACCTAGGCAGAAAGATATCAAAACCATTACAGGGAGAGTATAAGGTAATTTTCATGGGGCCACTGAATAACTTCACTCCCTGCCGAGCAGCAGAAAGATGCTATTTCTGAAGCTCTCACATTCTGGACTCTTGTTTTGATTTTCTTTGGAAGAAACTTGCACCATTCAGTTCCCATTCAGGCCTTGCTTCTTCAAGAAGATGGACACCTTCTGTTCCCACATATTGCCATCTTATGCGTTGCACATGTTTGTTGAAGCTGAACATGAGTACGTGTAAGGGGAAGTCTTCCTCCACCAGACTGTTCTTCTTGGAGAGGATCCATTTAGCATTCATACCCGATGGTGAGATGTCCCTATTTATGAAGTTAGTGATTTATTCAAATGCGATTTCAGAAACTGAAATGCCCTAAGGTGGGCATTGTTCTGACAGGAGTCAAGGTCAAGCATGGGCTGCAGCACGCCAACAAAACAGATGTTTAATTGAAGTCATATTAAATATTTACAGGGAAGCTGCAGCTGTTCGTGGAGTGCAGCACATGACACGCCATTTGATATGAAAGATTTAAGGAAAATTCTGAGACGTGGCCTGGCAATGGCTTAAAATAAATAAACTCTCATGAATCTAGTTTTTCTCCTTAAAGTCAGGTTGGATTTGATCCGTCTAAAGTAAGATTCACTTTGTCAGGCTGCTCAGTGCTTCTGCCACAAACAGAAATGATGATAGTTCCCTCACAGCCTGTTTTGAGCCACATTTCGCAGCTCACCTGAAGCTGAAGCCAGTACGTCCCTGCCAGTTTCCATCTGGGAAACAGCAGGGCATGACTGGATGGCACTGGTTTCCAGTTCCGGCTTTTAATGCTGCATGTGCTGAAGTCAATAACCACTCTTTTTTCTGACATAGTGTGTGAATGATAAAGATGTGGGGGGAAATGTCACGTGAATTTCATGCAGTGAAAGCAGATTACTTGTGATTTTCCCTCCTGACTCTGCAAGTTATTTATTACCTGCTTATTAAAGAAGAAAAAACAATTCCCTTTCCATGCAAACTGGAAAACATTCATGGAATCCTCTTCCTTTTGCTCCTAATGTTTCAGCCAGAAACTTGCTCAGAATTTCACACCAGGAAATTGCTCTTGCAGCTCTGTGCTGAAAATGGCTGGGGATTCAACACTGACCGCCCCACCAGCCACTCCTGAGCACCTCCTGCTCCTCTCAAAGAACTTAACCTCTGCAAAGGATGTTCAGTGTTTTGCTTGGTTGAGCCCTTTTTAAAACGAGTGGTGCTTACATTATGATGTGCCCAGCTGGCATAGTGATTTATCCACAGACAAATTAGCAAGATAATAAAATTGATGCTTGGAAATGATTAATCTTTAATTTAGGAGACAATTAAAAACGTGGGCACAAACCCTTGCAAACAGTTGCATTTGCAGAGTGGCTGATTATGCACAGTCTTTCTCATTTCGTCTGACTGTTCACAGGGAGAAGCAGTGACCTTGCTGGAGCTGAGGGCAGAAATCCCACCCATTTTTGTTGGGCCAGGATCTTACTTTTCACATGTAAGTGCAGGTGCAGGTATTTGCAGACTTAGACTCTTGTGCTGGGTTTTTGATGCATTTATATTACATTTCCTCCCTCAGAAGCCTTATAAGCAGGGAAAAAACCACTTTCACAGCCAAGTCTTTATTCTTTATGTAGGATTAACTTCTGTTTAACGAGAAGTATGTTTAAAGTTATTTTCTTTTGAAAACTGGTGAAAAAAAGAAACATTGGAGCTGGGCCTCAAACTTTGTTGTTTCAAATGCCACATTTTTTTAAAAAATGGGGTTTCTTAGCAATACTGGTGATTTTGAGAAACCCTGAATGGTCTTGGATTCCCAGTCTTGTCTAACTTTTTTGCTTTTTAAGTCAAGCAGAGCTACATTAGAGTTCATTTCCAAAGGCATTTGTATGAGGGCACATGCATCTTTTCGATGCAGAATGAGATAAGCATCATATATAACCAAATATGGACAGTGTCAGTTCTTTCTTTTGATACCTATCTTTACCATATCTTAAAAAAAAAAAAAAAAAGGAATTATGCCACTGTTCAACACTGAAAAGCATTTCCCTGCGCCCAGGCACCCTCCAAAGATTTAAGAGCAGGTAGGTATAAGAACAGGAACAAAGTTCATATTTAAGAGGTGCAGAAAGATTTAATTCTGGCTGAAAACTCTATTCCTCTGGAGGATCTAGCTCTGAGTGAGTCTGGCCTGGTTGCAGCAGGATGCAGAGACCTGCAGCCTAGTTTCACTCAGGTGAACCGGGCAGGTGAATGTAAAGGTATTGATTTGTCTTAGATTGAGCTGAAATGCCACGTATGAACAACATGGATTTGTCTGGGATATAGAGTGCTGGCCCAGGATGCTCCATAGAAGCAGTTACCAGCATCTTTGTTTTCCTCAGGGATGTTCACATGAAATGTAAGTCTAACAAGCCATGTCATGATTAAATCTGATCATTTTTGTCTTTGGATACCTATCAACACACATTGGTTCAGAGGGCACCCCAGAGACATTTTTGCATTATTGACAGTAATCCATGCTTTTAAGGTTTTGTGATCACAGAATCATATAACCACAAAATTGTTTTGGTTGGAAGAGACCTTTAAGATCATCAAGTCCAACTGAGAACACAGCACTGCCATGTCACCACTAAACCATGTCCCTCAGCACTCCATCTATAGGTCTTTTAAATACCTTCAGGGATGGTGACCCAACCACTCCCTGGGCAGCCTGCTCCAATGGTTAACAATCCTTTCTGTGAATAAATTTTTCCTAATGTGCAACCTAAACCTTTCCCAGTGCAACCTGAGGCCATTTCCACTTGTCCTATTGTATAGCCTTACAGCAGTAAGATATTTAGCAAACATTAGTTTCACCAAATCAGTTTGTTTTTCATCAAGTCTATCAGCCTCCCCAGTGCCAATAGCTTCCCCCTCAACCTTGAAGAAATATATTTAACCATGGCTCTGGATAGCAGAAAGGAGAGCGGACAGGCTAAGCCTTACAGTGCAGAAAAGTCCTAAAGGGAGGAAAGCACAAATAACACCTGGTCTCGTCTTTCACTTTCTTCCAGCCAGTGGCCTGGGCGAAAGGAAATATTTGCACTGTGTAGCCCACACCTATTTAATTAAAGTTCAAAGCTTGAAAACTACGCCTTGCTTTTACATACCTCTGCAGGGAGAGACAAAATAGCGGCCGTAGTACAGGACAGCATGGGGCTGGATGTGGGAGGGGAAGTCGCTGGAGAGCATCAGCTCTTGCATCCATGGTTTGACCAGCTTCTCCCCTTTTTCACTGTGGTGGCTTGCGAAGAGGCGGTGGTTTCCATTAAACTTGGAGCAGAAAGTAGTGAAGGAAGAGCGGGGGAGTCAGCCCTGTTGATAGGAGTCAGACAGCTTCTTCCAGCATTGTGCTGGCAAAGAGGAGGCAACTGCCATACTGGTACTTTTGAAGTGCTGGGGCCCGAGTTGGAGATGACCTGTGAATGAGTCACAGCCTAGCAGAGTGTTTTGTTTTTCTTATTGGCTTCATGTTCCAGAGGCAGAACCTGGCCCACCTGTGTGTCTGTGGCTCTGCCCTCACCCAGGTGGTCACGGTTGGGGTGGTGGGCGAGGTCAGGATTATACCAGCTGGGAGCCAAGTAATTGGAGGAGCTTCCTGTTGGGGCTGATGGTATCTTGCTGCACTCTCTCAGGGGTGTCCTTCCATGTGAGGGGCCACTGAGGGAGCCACCTCTGTCCATTGTGTCCAGCAGGCAATGCTGGCACCACAGTGGGCAGTGGAGGAGCTGGGCCCACAGGAAGCTATGGCAGGGCTGTCTGAAAGAAGACTTCTGAGGGGATGTTACTGAGTTCAGCATTGGCCTGTGTGATCAGGCAGCTAATGGCAGCATAAACAACGATGGCTGAACCAGCACAACACCATTATAGCCCTGGACTAGAGTGCTTTACCAAAACAAAAGTGTTTTTACTGAAACGATACAAAAAACAGCAAAGATGCCACTTGCAAAGCCAAGCTCACTCAAACCAGAATAAAATGCTGCTTAATTTTCCAGGACATACAAGTCAATGGCAGCAATTTGCCACTTAGATGATGTTTTGCATTTTGAGCAGGTCTCCTGAATTTAAGAGGCAGGATGCTGAAAAAATCTCCATCTCTCTTCAGTGAGTAAACCAGACACTTTTGCAGGAAAACCAAAATGAGCCGAACCTTGGCTGTGTTTTTCTGGCCAAGAAAATCTATCTGTACGCTATCTGAAGAGCTAGTTTCTCTTCCAGGAAAGGAGGATTGGAAAAAAGAGAAAAAAACCTAGCAAGTGATAAAATGGAAGAAAATTGTAGTGTCCACTTCAGATATGGATCCAAAAGCTGATCGACACAGCCTTGAATGACTTTTGGCTTGTAAAAGTAGATTGCATGGATTTCTAAGGAGATTTGCAATTTAATTAAGTTCCTCATATTTCCTCCTCCTGCATTTGCTCATGATAATGGAGCATGTTGAACACCAAGGACCAGAAGAACAAAGAGCATGAGAGTGAAAAGTCATTGAATTAAGAAAAGATAATAATATGTTTTAAAAGATCAGCTAAATTCTAGTCTTGGGTAAAATTCCATTGTATTTTGAAGCTCTTACCATGTCTAGGATAAATCATATGAAAATTAGATTAAACCTTGAACTGCTATGCTTTCCATTTATTTTGTACTTCTCACAGAGTTCTGACCTTTTTATTGCTTGTCTCCTCTCACAAAAACAACGGCACCATCCAGGCTCTTAGCTGTCTTCAGAAAACACAGCTATTCCACTCAGATTTTTTTCTTAGCCAAGTTGTATGTTGCAGGAATAATTTTTATGCATTTCTGTATTAACATATTTTAAAGGCAATATAAAGTCCATTTATAGAACCCACAGACACAGGAAAATGTCTTAGGTGGTCTGGGATGTAATAGAGTATCCTAGCAAATATAATTACTTTCTGTCTCAGTGCAGGGAGGTCGATAATAAGGTTTTATTAGCTCAAAGCCAGAGTTGAAGGAATAATAAAGAAAATAAACCCATCAATACAGCAATCTACAACTCATTTGGGCTGTTTTGCATGTATTTTAATGTATTCTTGTCTCAGCTCTAATGTAAATGATGTCTTGTTTGGATGACTTGTTATAGAAAATTTATATTCTGCTGTATACTATTGTTTGTGCCTGAATGTGGTATTTGCAAGCAAATGTGCAGTTGTCAACAAAAATAACAAAACTCTGTCTCTTACAAGATGAGAAACTATGATTAGTTAACCCTGAACGTCATGACCCCATCTCCTACAGTCTGAAAGACAAGGTGATGCAGCCACAGTCTTCCGAAGAGTGAAAGCATGTAAATGCAAATTCCTTTGTTTGAATGTGAAAAGGGACTTTTAATAGAAAACCTTCCATATGCATTTATTGAAGGATTAGGAAAAAAAAAATCTTAATTCTTCTCCTCACCTTCACACTATGAGGAGGTTAGTCCCTGTGAAAATTCAAGGGTTTGTGGAGAAGCCTGAAGTGCACTCTTCTCCCGTGTCACAGGGAAGGGAGAACAGAAATCTGTCCAGCACCCACTTCCCTGCCTAGAGAAACCTCCCTTAAAAGCATAATACTTAATGCACACTCAATATGAACCTTCCAGCATCAAACACAGCAGAGAATAAAAGAGAGAAAGTTGGTGACTTTCTTAGACACTATGTTAGTGACTATGTTAGCGAGAAATGTGTGTTCCCACTGTCCTCTAGAATCATAAAATCGTTTTGATTGGAAGTGACCTTTAAGATCATCGAGTCCAACTGTGAACCCAGCACTACCAGGTCACCACTAAACCGTGTCCCTCAGCAAAGCTTCTACACGGCTTTCAAATACCTCCAGGGATGGTGACTCCACCGCCTCCCTGGGCAGCTTGACAACCCTTTCTGTGAAGAAATTTTTCCGAATGTCTAACCTAACCCTCCCCTGGCACAACTTGAGGCCATTTTCTCTTGTCGTATCACTTGTTACTTGGGAGAACAGTCTGACCCCCACCTCTTTACAGCCTCCTTTGGGGTAGTTGTAGCGAGTGATAAAATCTCCCCTGAGCCTCCTTTTTTCCAGGCTAAACAACCCCAGGTCCCTCAGCCACTCCTCATAAGACTTGTGCTCCAGACCATTGAAAAGCTTGCAAGGTGCTAAGCCGTGGGATAAATATTACTTTTAGTATAATAAATCACTTGGAAACTGGTGTTCAAGTCCCATCAGGACTGCAGTGAAAGTGCACGGGGAATGCAAGCATTGTGCAGTGTGTGTGCCATCCAAGAATATTTGAATTTCGGCCAATTTTCAGCTTATTTTTACAGAAGACATCTTAAGGAGAATTTTGGTTTTACATTAGTATGAATACCTGCGGAAAAGTAAGAGATTTGAATGAGAAAGACACTGGAGCGTAGGGGACAATAAATAGTAGCGGGGATCCTACATGTGTCAGTGCAACACACCACCGGACAACGTGCCCCGTGATGGGCGGTGGCTGTGGTGTGTGCATGGAAAATACCATTACCACTTGTACTTTCCTTTCCATCTAGGCTTGCTGTAAAACTAAATACATCTCATATGGTACAGATCCTTTCTGCATGTGTATTGGATTTCTTGACCTGTCTTAAAATGAATCAGGGCTATAGTTTTTTTTTAAGGGAAAACGTCAAAGCCCAGGGAGTCTGGCCTGAGCCCGAGGGTTGTTAAAGGAACAAAGGAAGGATGGAGTGGGTAGATCATTACCAAATGGCCCAGCTACACGGGCTCTGCTTCCCTAATGAGCCTGACAGCATGCAGTGCCACCTCTCTCTTCATATGTAAAGCTAATCCCTTGCCCTCTCTGACAGCCGGTATTTACATTTGCAAATGAATCCTTCTTCCCACACTGCCCCTGTGCAGAGAACAGCATCCACTGGACAGACGGCAAGGTCCTCCCAGGGCAGCATCTCCCCCTTGTCGAGGTGTCCCTCACCCTGAGACGTGGAGGAATAAATGCCTCGGTGAGAAGAATGCCAATGGGGCTGTTGTCTGGTGGGACTGATCCCACATAGAGAAGTTAGTCCAACCCTCTCGCCAACCCCAGCAAGTGCACAGTGCCGGCAGAGTCCGGCTTTCTCCAAACATCTCTTGCTTCTGCATCACCACTATGCTGGGGCCAGGCTGCAGAGCTGCATCTCTTGGGGCTGCCTGGGAATTGGAAATTCAGGCAGTCGGGGAATAAAAGCAGATTTTTTTGCTTTTAATTTCTCACTCTGCCACCCACTTTTTGTACGGCATTACAATTTACTGCAAACCCTAATACCCAACCTTGACAGCACTTGGCAAACACATGTTGAGAGACTTTATCGGTGTGTGTAGTACAGCAGCAAAGTAAGCGGGAGGCTCCATTGGGCTAGAGGAGTGAGTGGGAGCCTGCCAAATTGTTGCAGGATGTTCAGCGTGAGGGCAGTGGCTTCCATGTAAACTGGGGAGCCTCCTGAATTTCATCAGAGCTGTCAGAGGCCGTGAAGGCAGAGCCGAGGACAGAAGGTGAGGTGCTGCTCTCCAGCACTGTGGGGCAGGGTGAGGCAGGGCCACTGCTGTCCCATGCTCCTCTCCTCTATCCCTTGGCCATGCTCACGTGGCTGGATTTGAGACAGGTTAGGGAGCCAAACTAGCCAAAACCTCGTCTTTGCCAAGGAGAGACACAGGTTTTGGTGTCTGTGCTGCCCATGAGGGAGTGGACAGGTGAGGGCAGGGAAGAGAGGGTTCATGGGCTGGGGGACGAGGGTCAGTTCAAAGTACCACCAGATCTCACTCCCAGGTATGATTTCATCGAAAGCATTTTCATCAGTTGTGGTTTCTGGTGAGGCCAGCATGAAAACTAGTGACATCTTGTGTTACATTTTCATCTAACGACAACCGCATCATTGATTTGACTAATTTGCTGGGAACAATCCCACAAATGCATTTTTGATAGGCAAGAAGTCATGTCCCCAGCATGGGACCTCATGGTAATCACTAAATATGCTGAAGTAAGGGAGAAAAAGGTGGGAACATATGCACTGTATTCCTTCTTTTGTTTTCATGAATAAGGAGTAATACCCCTGCAAAGGCCAAGAAACCAAGAAGGGAAATCACAGCCCTTCCTGCAGCACGCAGCGGGGAGCCCCGCGCCTGCCGCTCGGCTATTGTGCGCCTCCCAAAGCGGGGCTTGTTCTGCTGAAATGCCAGGCGTTGCTGGAGCTAAGGTTATCCTTGGAGCAGAATACATAAATAAGAGATTAACTTGCGAGCACTGCGGCCAGGCTTCGGTTGTAGGAAATGTTTGTTTTCGTTTCTGTCACTAGGCAGCAGGGAACCCGTCGCCTTTGTTCTGGAGGTCATGCTGCTGGAGATGGCAAATATTGACATACATGGAGGTAGTTTTCATTTTCATGTGTTTCTTGTTACCTCTTAGCGCTATGTGATTTTGCTTTTCTGTTCTCTTGTTTTCTAACGCTTCTTTTTTTGGTGCGTGTGCTCCCTCCTTAAACATTTCCCTGCCCTGACAATCCTGTCCTGGGTTGCAAACGACGTGACAAATCTGCAGGAGATATTACAGCCCCATAACCCTTGCGGTGACTTGCCCTAAATGAGTTGACAGCTTCAGCTCCTGCCCAGTGTGATAGGGACAGGGGTCCACATGCTGGAGGCATTAATTAGCAGGCATGACAGGGATTCTCTTGCAGAAATTGCACTTCCCTTCTGGTCCTTTTGCAGTTGGCGTTTCAGCTCAAGGTTCAGAAATGTTGCCAGGTGCTGCATACTTCATCCTATTGCTGCTTAAGCTGTACCTGGCTGGTGCTTAGATGGAGAAACAATTTTTCAGGGTTATCTGACATCAAAAGGAAAGGAGGGAGACGTAGAGACAAACACCTTGCCCCAAATACCTTTTTTTCTCTCTAGCTTCATTGCTTCAGTTAATTTTCTGTGATGTGCTCTAATGCACCTGATGATTTCTACCTATTACTTGCCATTGAAAATACTTGTTTCTGTTACTGATCAGATCCCAAATTCAGGAATATTGTTACACAGCCCAGCTCACTGAGGTACAGTGATCTTCCAGGAAGAAAAATAGCCATGGTAGGAAATTCTGGAAATGACTGCACAAAACCTGTGATATGAAACAAGGAAATGCAGACATAGACACTGAAAATCATCCTGAGCTCCATTTTGTAAAATCCTAGCTTATTTTCAGTTAATCACAATGGAAAGCAGGAAATTATATTTTAACATTGAAGTAAATATTTGTAGTACTCCTTATATCCTACATACAATGGGAATTGCTTTAACATTTGAACATTCTACAAAGAAAACAGTTAACTTTTAGAACCAAAAATGTATTAATAAATAAAGGGCTGTCAGGGACCTCAGAAAGTCATCTAAATCTTTGTAGTAATTGCTCAGTCTTTTGTGTAACTTGTATGTTTGATAGGGGCCGATAGCTTTCAATTTCATGTGTCCCTCGTCACCTATTTCTGCTATGTAATTTTTCTTTCCTAATGTTATGCACGGACAAATATCACTTGCACTGATAATTCCTGTGCAGAGAATCCTTTCTTCCAAAGATTCTCTGCTCTTCATGTCTATCTGCAGTATTTCTGGAGCATCTCAGTAACTGTGATGCCTCTTCAAAAAAGCCATCTTGGAGATGATTGCCTTGCAACAGTCATTTAAAGTTTGCTGTGAATAAAAGATTGAGCATTTGGCTGACCCGTAGATTGATTTAAGTTCTCAGCCTGCTCCTGAGAATGAATATCCAATTAGCCCTTTGAGCTCCTGCAGTGGCGAGGGAGGGGAAGGTGGGAGGTGCCCTCATCGTGTTGCAATTATTGTTCTTCCACTGTCCTTTCCCCTTCTTCTGAAAATTATCCAGACTGGAAGTGAGTCATTAGTCAGCTGATCATGATAGCAGGTATTTGTTAATAAATATGCTCAGAACAGTTTGGATGAATAACGCACGAGTGGTAGAGGATTGTCTCATGTGTGATTAGCCATTGACCTCGTGTGTTGTTTCTGTCCCACCTGGATGATTGAAGCATCTGAAGAAGGAACAGAGAGCTCTGATTATAAATTACACTTTCCAATAGAAACTGTTGAACTGATAATAACTCATCGTGCAATCCGTGAAACATTCAGGTTTCACAAATGCCTCATGATTAGAGTCCTCGCGGAGAAATGGCAACATGCCTGAATCACTCATAATTTTAATTTGTGAACATAATCATAAATCAAGGTTCTTTTCATAGGAGGGCCTTGCCCTTTTGCCGGGTGTATGGTGCAATTTTGTTCAGTCAGAAGGAAGGCCAAGCACTGGGTTTAGGGGAGCTCTTCCTGTAGAAAGAAAAGGATGTTGCTCTTCATAGACTCAGTATCAAAAGGTCAACATCCTCCATCTGCAAACAGCACCCAGGGGCAGCTCTCTGATGTCAAAACATACCTGGCACGACTGCACCCATTTCTGCCAGTGCTTTGAAGGCTGGGGGTTTACATGCCCAACAAAATGCTGCTGCAGCATCTCTGGCTGCTACCACTCTAAATTTGCCATGTCCAGAACAAGAGGTAAATCTCTGTGGGCCAGTGGAAAGCAAAGCTATTACGTGTCCTTAAAAAAAAAGCAGCCTTACATGTTCAGGTTGCTGCCCTGATTTATGTAACCCTCCTGCATAGCAAGGCACTTCAATAAACAGCGATCCCACCCTTGTCCACCAACAACGAAGAGTATTCCTCCCATTATGGTGGGGAAAGGACAACCTACCCCTTTTCAGCCCCCAGGAGAGGAGAGGACTCCTCCTCTGCCCACATAGCAGTCAGCTAGCTGGTGGCTGTGGCTTACAACCCTCTGCACTTTTCGTAAGGTCACAGAGGCTCTCAGCCCACTTTGTCTTTAGTCCCCATCCTCAGAAAGGTGATTTCCAACAAACTGCGCTACTGAATGAGGATTGTAGCTCAACTGATCTTAAAACCCCAGACTAATACAGATACTGAGCTCATGCACTCATCTGATGATTTATTTCACCCCCAGCTTTCCCCAGCAGGACAAGCTGTCCCATAACAAAATAGATTTCATACAGGACATCCAAAGTCTGATTTCCATCGCGATGGCATTTCCATGGTGACTGCTGCTGTGGCTGCAGACAGGTGCTGTTGTCCCAAGCAAGGAAGGGGAGTCTCCATTCATCACAGGGAGGATGGGGCAAGAGGGGAGGGACATGCTCATCACAATGCTATGAAAAAGGTCCTGTATGATCCCTGTCAGTTTAAAGGACTTTAAGTCCATTAAAGTTTAATCTTGTAGACACTTCTCTACCATTCATAGCAGAGGGATGAAAAAGCAATCGCCATGGACTAGTTTGCATTTGATAATGGGGTAAATAAAAAGCAAGAGCAATTTGATTATGTTTTCTTTACTAAAAAACATACAAAAAGAAGGGTGAAAAATAGACAAGAAATATGGTTTGGTGTATGCAGAGGGATGAAGCTGAATACAATATACAAGGCACTATCAAATCCATGCTTAGAGCCCCACTTTTTTCAGTGGCATTATAGCACTGAATTATTTATCAAACAGATTAACAGTATGTACATGTATATTTAATGTAGAAATTATCATCCATTTACAGCAGGGTTTTAAATTAGCACATGGGAGAGGCTCCTTCCTTGGGTGTTTGCAGTTCTTTAGCAGCTGCCCTTCCCCAGCCTGTGAACCCTGTTCTATTTTTAAACAGAATGCTGCTGGGCAGAGGTCTGATAGAAATGACATCTCAGGCATACGGGGACTTTGATAGCCTCAGGAATGGAAGAGAAATCAGATGGGCAGCAATGAGGACCTCAGTGCACCCAGAGGGGCCATATTGGATGTGTGAGAACGAGGCAAGGTCCTGTCAGACCAGAAGCTGGCTGGGTGCAATACCAGTAAGCCTCAAATGGCCAGATCCTACTACCTAAAAGTCTTCTGGAGGAGGATACCTTTGTCATGTGACACGGCAACTCAACCAACCAAGCCCTTGCTTTGCCACCCTCCAAAGCAGTCCAGCATCAACATCTCCTCAGCTAAATTTTTGCTGCACCCCAGGGGTCTTCCTCTGGCACACACTCTAGAGTCATTTCACTTAAGTATAAATCATAGAATCATAGAATACAAGGTTGGGAGGGACCTCAGGGATCATCTGGTCCAACCTTTCTTTGCAAAAGAAAGGTATGGGTGCAGACCCCAAGATACATTAAAAATTTCGAGCTGAAATTCAAATATACTTCTTAAAATGAGGGTCCTATCAAGACACCTCAAGAAAATTTTTGTACCTTTTTCTTCCCTCTCCCTTCCACAAACACGTGGCCACCTTTGAAAATCACACTGCCTTTTAGTTGGAGGTTGGTGTCAAACTCAAGTCACCCTTGCTTAAATATTTGACAACATCATTCGAAGCTTCAGTTCCATTTTTTAGTGTACTGTTCACTGTTTGAGAAAGATCAGTCCCTTGCCAATTTAATTTATTCATTTCCCAAAGCTGAAAAGCATCTATTTTCCTATGGCTACAAAATACAGCTTGATTATCAGGACCTGGCTTCCTCATTCATGTAGGATAGAACTTATGATATTCCTCTTAGGTAGTGAAACAATCATTTCTTCACAAAGCCTTGGTTTGAGTTATTCTGGGCAGCTCTCAAGAGAGGGCAAAAATAACAGTAACAGAAGATTACCTACTGTTTGCAGCACTGTAGCTAGGAAAGGAATTGTAGTGTTACAACTAAATATTTATAGCAAAACCCTTGCTAAAAAGCTCCATACGGTAAATAATTACCATATTGCTTCAGTCAGGACTTCTCTGATGCAAGCCAGGCAGAGCCCATTCCTGTCAGTACTGCTGGATGGGAAGAAGACATTGCATGTTATCTTGGCCGTGTGCTCCAGAGTCACTGCAAGAAGGATACAGCACTCTGGAGACACCCGCCCCATCTCTGGTACCACCAACAATGCCTGTACCAAAGTGAGATGCTACCTGATTTTAAAGGTCTGGCAAATGCTGAGACCCAGGACATCCCTCTCCCTCCAAGCACAGGAGCCAGGAGACCCTCCACGCAGCCCTCCCCAGGTCTGGATCTCCAAAAGCAAAGTTTAGCTCATGCTGTTTATTCCCATGGAAAGTGCTTCTGGAAAAAAACCCATGAGCTCATGCAGCTCTTGGGCTGACATGTTTGGTGTTCATCAACGGTCTGTGTGCGCTTCCTTTTCTGTTGTCTTGGAGGACAATTCTGCTTTTAATTCTTCAGCGATCCCAAATCTTCAGCGATCCTACAAAACTTTCATCTGTGGATCAAAAATATCCTGGTGCAGTAAGAATAATGAATTTACCCTGCAGGATAATGTATTTCAATCCTGTTATGAGCTAGCTCTCCTCCCAGTTTTAAACCAAGGAGGCCTCTTAGCAATCTAAGAGACTTGAAAGACTTGACTCTCTCCTGCATTAATGCCCACACATATTATCACTAATTGTTTCGTCTCTCTTTAATCTATTTTAATGCATAATAGAGACTTCAAACATATTATTCTATTTCCATTTCAAATTGCATATGAGTCATTAAGCAGAAAGATTTGTTCACTGCTAGTTTTTGAATGTTGATATGACAGCCAGATTTTGCCGTGGTGTTAGCCCAAGATAAATACATTTTCACCCGAGTGCTAGTGAATGACTGTAAAATGAATACATCTTACAGGGAGGAATGCTCAAGATGGGTGTCCTGCTAACTTTTATCCCCTTCTTTTCTCCTTTACATTATTATTAGAGTTAAATTGAGACCTTTAAACTTGGGTATTTGTACTTGATACTTGCATTTGTTATGCCTTTATAAGTGTCTCAAGCCTTATGCAACCATACGCAAGTATTCTTATGAGAAGTCAAGTTGGCATTATTTGTCTTATACACAGACTTTGGTAGCTTTGGGCAAACATCCCAGACCTGAGTATTTAGAGGAGCAGCACTAACCTGACACCTCGGAACCTCAGCAAGTTCTGTACCCCTGCACACAATGCTTTGCCCTGCTCTCCAACCTCTCCCTGAGTTTGCCTTGTCCTCAAAAACACAAGCACGGAATGAAAATAAATGTACTTGGAATATAGAAAAACTATTGTGGCAGGGGAGTAGGAAGTAACGATGTTGGGGAAATGGCTCAGGTAAATCTTTGTAAGGCAGAATGTCAATTTACTGTACTCTGCTGAAATGGTCCTTGGCAATGTCCTTCCAGTTGAAGGACATAATGCTCCTGGCATAATGTAGAACTAAGATCACAAGCCAGGACTTTGGGGCAGGGGCCACATGATGGGCTTTCTGTCCTGTCTGAAAGCAACAGCAGTATCAGGATGGGTGTCCAGCCCCCCCAAACTGAGGTATGTATTCTGCTTCGACTTCAGTAGAAGTTGATTTATCAACTTTTCTATAACAGATAAAATCTGTAAGACATCTTCTGACTTTTCTTTCTCCTCAGGATCTACAGAAGATGGGGAGAAAGGAGTCAGATTTATGTTCTGTTGATTGGCTGAACTTGTTACAACTTTTTCTTTATGGATAAGTGACTCTTTCATATGGAAGAAATAAATAAGCAGTGAAGCCACATCAAGAGTGCCTAGCACTGAGCCAGAAAGAAAAGTTATCCGGGGAAGAAAATATGTATAAGTGTGGATGTGAGGCAGCTTTTAAGTAAAGGTTAAAAATACAGTGAAAGAAAAACAGGCATATACTGGAGACAAAATCTTATGTCATGCTCATAAACTGGCAGTTTTATATTTTACAAGATCCCAGGACATAGACACAAGGCTATTCAAAATGGTTGACATCTCAGAAGGTGGTGGCTTGAATAAGCTCTGTTTGTGATAGATGAACCCCAGAGCCCTTAAAAGCTCTCCTGAAAATGAATAGCTTTCATTTTTAAGAGGTTTGGAAATAAAAGGTTATAGGATGAGGTTACTTGTTATTTACAATTCACATCAGCATAGGGAAACAGATCTTAATGTCCACAGGAGGCAGGACAAATAAAAGACCCTGTTTCAACTATCGGTTGCCCCAGGAGCATTTACCTCATTAATGAGGATGATAGCTTGAATTTTACTCTTGAGAGCCATTGAAAAGAGGTGATTAATATAGTTGGACAACAGTGACAAGTAACTTCTATAATTCAACCAATAAACTATGGTTCACCTCTCAAAGCTCTAGGGACTGTGGTAAACTTGGTGAGAATTCTCTGGTTTGTCCTGTGAAAGACTACCATTAAACGGTAAAGATAGGGAAAAAAGAAAATATTGAATGCATTGTGTAGAGATCCATGTGTCCACAGTCACCGCAGTGCTGCGGGGTGTCCTTGTCAGGCATTGTCAGGAGAAGGCCAGATGTGCACATCTGAGGACAAGGTGAGGTTCACCCTGCTTGCTCTAACAGGAGTTGCCATACCTGGGAAATAGGTGTTTCCCACAAATCCTGTAGTGCTGTCACAATTGAGCAGCAATTAATACGTTGCTGAGGCTGTCTGGACACCTCAAAGGCCAGAAAGGAAAAAGCAAAAGGCAAACTCCTTTGTTTTTTTGAAGTTTTATATCACAGAACTGGATTTTTTAAAAAAAGTTTTATTTTATTTTTTTACTTCTCCTTAATGCAGCCAATGATGTGCCATGACAATCAGGGAAAGCTCTATACATCATCAGGAGATCTGGACAACATCTTTTATACAGATGGAGCAGTTGTGCAGTTAAAATTGCAACGGATGGTTGCTTTGATTGGTAGCTAACAGATTTTCTTCCAAGTTGCTTCGAAAGATGGTTGCATGGAAGAAGTATTGCAGTGGAACAAGGCCATGCTATTTATAGGGTCAACCTGCTGAAATAGTTCTTTCTGTGATAAAAACTCCTTGTTAAAATTAACTGAACCTACACAGCATCTCTTTTGGACGATGGAGCATTTGGTCAATTTTGCATGGAGAAACAGCAAAATATTATTCGAGGTCACACATCAGCTCAGTGATGCAGCCTGGTCTTCAAGGTAGATCTCATGACTGTGATAGCTAATAGGTAATTTGCTATTAGACTGCAGGATAACATACACAAAAGGGAATTATTTAGCCCAAGTAAGAGAACATTTGCCAAACAATCCTTTTGCTTTGGTATCAGGTCTGGTGTTGGCTTCAATACAGCCTCCCATGCAGTAAATTTCAAAGATCATCAGGAGCTACACCTAAGGATCAGTTTTGGTCATAAAAACTCAACTTTCTGCTTTCTTGCTGTACCCTGGCTCTTCTGCGGTGACTGCTTCACCTCCTAACAGAGTGTAAGGAAAAAAAAGCTGGGCATGAATAGCGTTGATTCAATGAATTTGCAGCCTGCTTAAGAACTCCGCTCTGCCCTAACAGGATTTTATGGGAAACAAAAGAAGAGGGGAAAATGGCTTCTCTGACAGAACAGAAATCCTCTGGTTTTGCTAATGCCAAACTTCTCTCAGTGCCACATGATGCTACGTCCCAGTAACACATAAGTAAGCACTGAGATCAGATTGGTTCCACATTCAGTGAAGAAAACCCTGCCGAGCACCATTAAATCACTGCAATGACCTCCAAATGAAAAGATTTTGTGTGGGTGTAAGTGGAGAAAAAATCCTGTAACTAGTTTTATTTTGGCAATGTTAAACTTGTTTCAAATGTCTTTTAAATAGAAACACTAGGTAAAAGCCGTTCTTGGGACATCTGGAGTGGGAGCGTCCAGGGTTGGGCTTTGACACCACCTTCCCTCTGCAAGGGTGGGGGGGCCATTGGGCCCCAAATCATGTCCCTGCCCAACTCCTAAGAGCACCAGGGAGCCTCTCAGAGGCTTTCTTCTGGGCAGGAACCTGGCAGAGTCCAACTTTCCATCTTCTTCCTCCCAGGAAACAGGGAATGTTCAGGGTGAGGCCAAGAGGTGAGAGCATGTCTCCAAATCCTTCTTCTTAAGCAGGACCAATGGCTCTGAAGATGCCAAGCACTTATCCCATCATTTCTGCTTGGCAAGAACAGACCCATGGTTGCTAATAATAGACCAACATTTTAATCTTGAGACTTGCCTGGTAGAAAACAGAAGTAAAAACATTTGGGAACACACTCCTCTGGGTTGCCTTTGTATTCGGCTAGTTCAAGGCAAGACTTTTGAAATGTCAGACTTCGAGTCATAAACGAAAGGACAATTATGGGTTGCCTATACGCTATGTTTTGACTGGAAAACCCAGCAATACACTCTTCCCCTGAGTCAACTCACATGAGACCCCACTGGATTTTCTCCTCGATCAAGCAATACTATTCTGAAGTAGGAAATATAACAAAACCTTAAGCATGCTGGACATGAAACGTTGTATTGTATTGCTTGATTAGAGCAAGGGCACATGGTTGAATATAATTTCTGTCTTGGAATGAATATTTCTTTTTTTTAATTGCCTGCATGTTATTTAGCTGCTGAAACCTGAAAGCCAAAAAGCGAATTTACAGAGTTTTCTCATTTTTCTTTCCTCACACCTTATCAGTTGTGTCTAGGACTTAGACAGGGCAGGTCTATTTTGAAGTCTAGCAGTATGACTACAGTTTGTGTTGAGGTACCAAGCTATCTTTTAAGCTCACTCCCTGGGGTACAGTAACAGAGCAACACAGCACAGATTTCAAAGCAGGCACATGGAATCCACCACATAGAATCGATGGTGCCCAATTAGATTGTTTAAATGTAGGTGGGATACATCTCGGTCAACAGCCATTAGACATCTGGGCTGCAGCATTGGTGTCTCCTGAGACAGGTGCCTGGTGTACAGCAGTAATTCAGCACTGATGGAAGCTTGTGTGCAACTGGTAACCCCTTTCAAAGGGGAAAGAACATCACAGTTTAGTAATGTACAACTCGGTGCGGGGTTTAGTACAAATTCTGCCAAAATCTATGTTAAACCCATGGGAACAGAGTTAGTTTTTTCTTGGACAGCCCAGTTCTGGGCTATAAGTGTGCATTAAATCCTTGCTGGAAGAGAAGTGAGTAATCTGAGCCTCAGCAGGATCTCTCCTAGCTTAGTTCTCTCTTTTATTACTGCTGTTCACCCAGACTATTGCTCTGAATTTAGATGAACTTGGAAAAACTAATGAAGCCAGTGAAAAAAGGTGTCAAGCATCACCCCAGATCTCCAAGCTCTTCCTGTTCCTGCAGGGTCTCCTCACCTTCAAATCTTTCTGCAAGTAAATTACTGAAGCAAACACTTCCAGTTTTCTTTTATGTTAATCAACATCCCTTTTTCTTCTTGGGTGATAACTGCTCCTGACTTTCACTATGTGAAAACCAGTGAGCCAAATCCACTGCTGGATTCCTCAGTGGGAGCATCACTGGGAATCAGGAGGGGCTTTGTCAGATACACTGGCTGGGGCTGGAAGGTCCTTCTCACAGCTTGCCTCATGTGCCCAAAACCTCCCTGGCACTAAAGAGGGCTACTGGGATGCAAATATCTTCCCTCCACAATGGAAAGGCTCAGGCATGGTGTTTTCTTGTAATTTTTGTTAATTATGCTTTACAGTTACGAGGACTGATTCAAGCAAGCTGTCAGCAGAGGAGGAATGGTGGCAGAGCTCTTCAGTCCTTTCTCCAGGGATACGATGGCATTAATAATATCATAAATTTATTTTTTTTTCTAAATCTATTATGAAATCCACAAAGCATAAGAACATAAGAACATAAGCCTTTGAAATACCTTCTCCTGTACCCTGTGTCTGACAGTAGCTAGTAGCAGTTGCTGAAGGAAGGGACTAATTATGCGCCCTCAGATAGGCAACTGCTCTAACAGGCAATTATTTGCTGGGTTTTTGTACTTATAAATAAGAGATTTAAATAGTAAATGCAACATATAATTAATGAGGCAAATTGTTAAATGCTCAGGCAAAATGACACATGGCATCTCAGTGGAATAAACCTGTCAGGATTTGGGAAGGAGTTTTCAGCAGTTTTCATTTTCCCTGGCTTGTTTTTTTCTTTTTTTTATTCAGCATCTTGACCGGTGGTTGTTCACCTTTAATGAGCTGGTTCATCTGTACCTCAGAAGTGGTTTTCCCAGCACTTAGGGACACAGAGAGGGTGTCTCAGCAATCCACCTAGATAAGTGATTACATTACTTCTGTCGACAGCGTGCTACAGAATTTTTTTTTTTCTTCATCAGTAAGACGGTGCTTCCCATACTTTCCATCTACCAAACTGGCAGACAACTGGCTGCTGGCTCCTCAGTACTACGGGACCAACTGCTATGGCTTCTCTTTCATCTTTTCATGGCTTAGGGGTTGCTGTTGAGAGGATAGAGGGGTTATACAGGGGTTTTCTCTCCCTCTGCACCAGTAAATGAGATAACAGCCAGCAAAGTCAGTATCTACACCATGATTACAATCAGCCAGGTTATCTATTCGCTAGCATCAGGAGCTGTCTTTATTAATGAAGTGCCTTTAGAGCAGCAGAAGATAGCTCTTTGGGTTGTTTTTCAATGAAAGAAACCACTTTTAGAAGCTGCTACTTCAAGATAAAACAGTACCCAAAGCATTCCTGAAATCTGGGATAAAATATTATGCTGCTATTCCCTTCCTTACCCCTCCTTGTTTAATTCCTGATGCTTTTTCTTTTTTTAACCCACAGTGGCTTAAATCTATAAAAAGACATATTTTGTATATTCTGTCCAGATTAAAAATATTTAAGGGTTTAGAAGAAAATATATTATCAGACTTCAAGTAGGTTTGGCAAGGCCAATTTTGGTTTTATGAATTCAAAAATATCAGGGCAGATCCTCTGTTATGATAAATTAAAACTCTGCAGTTATGACAGTTAATGTAAGGTGAAAATATGCTCTCCATAAACTAGATTATTTGAACAGCACTATTGTTTGTTCTTCAAAGGACATGTATCAAAATAGGCCTAATATCTGCATTACCAATAGAGATAAATCCTGTTTTATTGAAATAATACGCAAATTCAGACAGCTTTTCATTGGCCTCTTGTCATCAAAGCAGATCTGGTTTCACTAACATGGAACTTCTTCAGTTCTCCTGTTTTCATGAAGGAGAGCGGCCAATAACCAGAAAAAGGAGAGTTCTTACTAAACTGTGGATCTCATAATAAGCGTTCTTTGGTTCTCATAAATAAGCACATTTACTCATTATTCTTTACTTCTTATGCCTATTCAAAGATACATCACTCACAGCATCGATTAATAAGGCACCATAAAATGGAACAACATTAATATTAATGTTACAGTCCTGTATTATTGCTTATATCCTGAAATGTTACAAATTTTCAAAGTATACAGTACACTAGAGACACTAATCTCCCTACACAGTCCACGAATTAATAAATATGTTTCAGCCCATAAATCAGCTCATTATCTCTTAGGCATCAGTATATATAATTGAAATTGATGTCATGCCTATAACCCCAGCTCACAGAGCATGTGTGTAGAAATGGGCTCAAATCTGCTGAACAGACATTTTGACCTTAGATGGCCTTCATTTAATCATCTTTCATACAACACAGAAGAAAATAACAGCATCTTAGAAGAAATTAATAGAATTTTACTGAGTTATCTCCAGTAGCCTCATAAGGGCATTTTTGAAGTTCAGTAATCATGAAGGATGCCTTGTGCTGATTGAGAGGTCAATATTGGGATTTTTTTTTTTTAAATCCTTTTATAGAGCCTCACAATGAATTCCTGAGTGAAATTGCAAAAAAAAGCCCCACTTGTCTACAGTATAGCTTAACAGAATATGAGAAATGGAAATTTATGTCAGGAACGTGGCAAAGAACTGAGCATCTCTATTATACAGCCTACCAGATTATGCATGCAGTGCCTCACCACAGAAACAGTGTGGAAAGAATAGAAATGCAGTCACTCCTAAGGGAGGCTCTCCTGTTGTCTCAGGTTAGCTCCCCATTCATCCAGGAGACAAAGGAAGGTCCTGAGATGAAAGTCAAAACCCACTGTCACCCCCTCGTCACAGCAGGGGGGTGGCTGCCCGAGGAGGAAGTTGCCAGACAACACCTAAGTGTTGTATAGCTCTGTATTGACCCCAAAGCCTTTTGATATGAGCAAACAGACTTTGATGTGGCAGGGCAGGAGCTGCTCTCCATCGCTGTATAGAAGCAGGGGGGGACCCTCCAGGAGCAGGTGGTCCCTTGGCAGCATGGACAAGCAGGACAAGGCAGGCTGGAGGAGGCAGGGCAGGAGCAGGGGTGGGTGCCCACCACCCTGGCACCAGTTGGCATGCTGGGGTGGACAGGCCAGCTCCCACTGGGACCTCACAAACATCATATTTAGCCCTGGATCCCCTGGAAAAATAACTGCTGAGGCAGATGGGGTGTGTGTGTGGTGGGGAGGGAAGAATTAGACCAGCCTCAGGAGAAGGTAGAGCCAAGATTTAACACCACTTCTGCTACCGCCTGAGAAGTGATTGTAATGTACACAGTTTTGTACTTAACACTCATGTTGTTTAACTTTCTCAGTAGGGAAAAGTGCCGCAAGCCTTTCCAAGGTAAATAAACCATGGATACTCTGTGCTGTGCCTGCATGCCATACCCAAAGCCTCCTGCTTCTTTCCCCAAAGCTTTTTTTCCAATACCTGGCATTTTTTCCTTCTGCTCAGACAACAAAAATCCCATGCAGCCCTCCCCTTGCCTCCCTCAAGCATTTCCTATCGCAGGTCCTGTAACTTCCCCTAGCTCAGCTTGGTAGAGATGCTCACTTCCCATGCAGGTCCCTTCCAAAAACATCCCGCAGGGCTCTCTCCTGCCCACCCCTCCCAGGCTCAGACACAGCTGGGTGTTTGGCTCTTCCAGTGTCTCAGATAACAACCAACATCCACTTGAAGGTCCTCGCTTTTGCCACATGGCTCCTGTCCTCCTGCCTGTGAGCTGCTGTGATCATGTCACCCCCACCACCCCATGTCTGCTCCAAGCCATCAGTGGGATTTCCCACACTTCCCACCAGCTCCATTCCTGCTATCCTCTGCTGCCTTTCCAGTTACTTGGTGTTTCCAGTAGCACGCTGTCTCCCTAATAACTTTCAGTTCTGGAATGAGTTAAAAACATTAAATCCTTGATATTCAGAAAAAATATTTAGATTCCGGACTTTTAAAGCAGAAATTATGTCCTCTCTGAGGTGTGACCAGACCTTGCCCCTGCCTGCTCCATCCTGCCCTGCTCATTTCCACAGCCTTTCTGCTTGGGGAGAGCTGTGCTGCTTGCAGTTAAGCCCCTTCCCTTCCTCTTGGATCAAAGATGCTGATGCCACTGAGAAGGTCAACCACAAGCCTTGCCTCGGTACCCTAAGTGTAAGGAGAGAGGAATATGGACAAGGAATGTGACATATTCTGTGTCTCACTGCAGAAAAAGTCTTGATGTCTATGCATAATATACTGAGGGGTACAGATGAGCTACTACAAATAATAATGACAAACACCTTCCTGAGTTACTCTCAGTGTGGACATGTTAAGACAGATCAATTACTTATAGCCTCATAAACCAAGCAACCTTTCTAAAATGAGAAAAGCTCTTGAGTGTCTCTGCCAGCATTGTCACTTAAAAGTAAGAAACACAGAAAATTTCCAATATTCTTCTTAGGTAATATGTTTAAGTTTTTCCTTCTTTTTTTTTTCACAATTTAATAACTGCTATGCCAAAGCTGTTGTAGATTTGTGTTCTGAGTTTCAGTTTGACAGGGAAAGAACTGTTGGCTCATTTGAGAAGACCTACTGAGTGCCTCTCATTGACTGCAAGCTATAAATTCCAGTTGCACCACAGCTACGACTACTTCTGTTGAGTACATAATGCAGGTCACTGGCCAATTACACATCCAATGTTATGTACATAAATGCATCCAGTACTTTTGTCTCCAGTGAAAAAGATGAGGAAAAATCCAAATCTACTGAAATACATAGCTAAAATTCTAGTTACTGCAGGAAAAATCTCCTCCCAGATTTCCTCAAGCCACATACATAAGGAGGTATTTTCCATGCTGGCAAATATATGATTTTTCACATATCGTATTTAAACCCTCAAATAAGGACTTGCAATTATATGCACACGAGTATATATGTATTAATCTCTAGCTATCTTGTTTTATGTGAATTTCTACTCAGATATTTTATGGCAGTCTTCACCACAGTTTCCAAATCCCTCACAGTTCGTAATATTTTACCTCAGTCAAGTAATGGAGGAAACCTGTAAGTATTTAAGAGCAGATTAGATGCAGCTTTGTAAAAACTGATAAATGAACTTGGCCAGGATGAATGTGAGCCACGGAAAGTCGAGTGCCTGGTCCAGCAATGAGCACATGAACAGAAAACGTGGAGCAGGGCTGGAAACAGGACCTGGATTGGTGGAGTCCTGCTGATTTCACAGCCCAGTCACCTCTTCTCTACCTACTCATGTTGATCTCAGCTGTTCACTGCTTTGAAAAGAGGCATGTGAGCATGACTTCTCTGGACCCATGGCAATAGCCCATTCCCCCTGTGTGTCATGACAGTCTTGTGAATGCCTTCCCTTCTTTCCTGAGGGGTTTTCCTTATCCCTGACAAAACTACAGTGGAGGGAACATTAGTCTCTGCTTCAGTTTCTTGCAAAAACCCTGAAGTTCCAATTAACCTAGGCAGAAGTTTAGCAGAACCTTATGTCCCATCCTGATCTCTTTAACCTCAGCCTCAAGTCAAGGGGAAGCCAAAAATATGATGGTTGCATTCTGGTCAGGTGAAGGAGAAATGGTCAAGGAAGCCCACCCTAAAAGTTCAGCATCACATGTATGGCATTATAGCAGAGCAGGAAAGCTCAAAGAACCCTGATGACTTTTTTTTAACCTTTGACTCATGGCAAAAGGGGGTATTAAAGACTCCCTGTAAAGAGACATCAAAGGGAAGAACGTGTTGACTCCAGTGAAATGGCAAACTACACCGCAAATCTCAGGAAGGCAACCACTGCGGTTCTTCTGAAAGAAGTTTTACTGTAAGAGTGCTGGATGAGGGTTAGCCATGGGAACTGGGTTTCTCAGCACCAGCCTGAGAGGTGAGTCAGGTGAGCACTTTGGAGAGGGCAACCAGCTCTAATAAGCCACTGCACTAATAGGGAGAAAGCTCATTTCATCCACTATTAAATATCCATTAAGGACTTTAATTCTTGCCATCCTGCTTGCGTGAAGCGGAGTCAGCGGAGAGCTATGTTTATTAAACACCACTATTCATTTTGCCCAAAATGGCCTTTTACCCTAATGGGGAAAAGAAAAGCCAGTGATTCAACAGATGAATGCAGTGAAAAATGTTCCTAACAGCTTCCCTGTTAAAAACATACATGCAAATGGCGATGGGCTTTGGTCACGTTAAGGAAGCAAAATGCTTTTCAGGCTGTTCTTTAAAAGATTAAATGACTGACTTTTCAAAACTGTTCATGAAACACAGCCCTCTCTGACTAGCTGAGAAGGCTGGACATCCTCTGGGAAATGTATCCATGGAAGAAAAAGGGGGAAAGGAGAGGGTGAAACAGAGGGCTGATGTCAATAATGTGGCTCAGATGTGACATGGGCACCCAGAAATGACAGCATATGTTATCTCGAGCCCCAGTGCTTCTTCATGCAGTTGCACACCTCATTCCAGCCTTTATTCCCTAACCACAATAGTTCCTTAGGCTAAATATTTTCTTCTTTAAAATTGAATTTGGAGCAAAAAATTCCCACACCTCGTGAATTTTTAAAAGGCTCTATACCTGTAATTTAAAAGTTCTCTGTCAGATCTAGATTGACACGCTTCATTTTGCAGAGTGCTGTGCAGGGGGAAGCCTCAGCACTTGTTCTGCTGAAGGCTCAGGACTGGTTTTTATGGTGTTCATAGCTCCTTATAATGGTGCACACTCATGTGGATGCACCCAGGCCAGCTAGATGAAAGCTAGCTTGGTTTCTAAGAGCAGGAAAGCTGCTCCAGTCAAGATGTCCTTGGCTTTTTGTCACACCATAAATGCATGCTGAGTGTTGAGCTTCATGACAGCATTAGCAAGAGACTAATGCTGAGTTTCTTTGGCAGAAAATCTATCAGAGAGCAGCAAGAGAAAAATGCCTGATCCCCACTGGGGTGCAGGGACCTGCAGCATTGCAGGGAGGGAGGGCAAAGGGACCAGCACCCAAAGTGTGGCACAGATTGTGTGAACTTGTGCAGGGTGGCACGGGATCTGAGCTGCACAACTATCAAACCCGTAACGTGTCGAAACATTGTAGAAAATGACTAGTTTTGAAACCCCTTCTGCTAATTTTGGAAAACATTCTTTACATATCTTTAGATACTGTATCTTTAAATCGTATTTTCAGCCCTTACATCAAAAACAATTAATGAAGTTTCTGAAAACTTTTGAAAATATCAGTTCTGCTACACCTTCTTCTGATCAAAAAGCATGACAAATAAATCCTTTACGACAGCTTTCATTTAACTGCTGGAACTACATTCAGACCACTTCAGTGCTTGCAGCAGCTATCCATTTAACAATCTCTTTTGCCCCTGTGGGAGAAAGTCTCACCAGCCTCAACTAAATATTTGGGGTTACAAGCTGTTACGATTACTGTACCAGATTTATTTTTATAGTTCTAAAAGTGACCATGGCTGCATCTTAGCACAAACTCAGCATTCAAGCCCCTGCTTCAAAGAGCCTGTAATGTAAACCATGGAGGATCAAAAGAAAACAGGTTGCTGTGGTGGATGGAAAGTCCTATAGACCAGTCCATGTCTCCTCAGAGTGTGGTAAGGAAATCTGCCACATGGAAGAATTTCTTTTGTGACAGAGCCGGTCAAAATTTTTCTGGCTTCACTTTCTTAAATGGAAAATATTGAATAAAAACAAAAACCCCAAGGAACTCAAAATATTCTGAGTCATGATAAAAAACAATTTTGAAACACAGAATTTTCCACAATATCAATATTGTGGTCCCCATGTAGGTCCAGTTTTTTCTTTATAGTGCAAGCTTGTGTGTGTTTTTAAATATAGAGGAGTAAAATGAAAATGCCACTTAGATTGTCATCAAAGGCCAAATGCCTCCTAAAGATTGAAGCTTCATACTTCTAAGAAAAATGTATCTTCCTGTAACATTTCAAAAAGAGGAAAAATAGGCAGCTGAGTGGAGCTATTTTTCCTGCTCTCTCAAAAAGCTAAATAGAGAGACCTAAACTGACCTCAGGCGAAAAAAAAGAAAAAAGTAAAAAAAAAAGTGTTGTTTTTAAAATGGTCTATGCATTGATTATCTTCAGAGAAGGAGATTGTGTCCATGACGCTGCACTTCAGCTCTAGTGAAGATGTCTATATGGAAATAGGAGAACTCTGGTGACCCTCTATGAAATAGTGGCTGGATTTTGTCTGTTTATTCACTTGTTTTCTTGCTTTTCATTGTATTAAAGCCTACTGATGGAAGATGTCACGCTTTTGACTTTCACTGATTTTGGGGGAGCTGAGGATGCTTAGCTCCCAGAAGACAGACTCTGTAATTACCATTGTTGCTGTGATCAGTATATTGATCTGCAATGAAACTGCACAACATCAGCATACTTGAGTGTTTCTTTTATCTTCAGGATGAAGACTTGGGGAGTTTATCTTCCTGTGAGATTATCTCCTTTATTTTTTCATGCAAACCATTAAGAATATTGGCAAATTAGTGAGAGGCTATCAGAAAAGGATTTTTTTTGAGAGAGAGTAAATGTCTGAGAGATGTACTGATTTTTATTTATCTTCTATTTTTAGAAGATTTTTTTATTATTATTTTTATTTATCTTCTAACAAAAAAAATATAATCAGGCAATCAAGCCCAAATGCCTTATTTTAAAAATTAAAACTTACGAGCATGACAATGCCAAATAATTTATAGTTTTGCACAATCTTGTAGCTACCTTCTTAATACTTAACAAAGGCTAATTCTAAGGTAGCTTGCTCTAAGATTAAACTGCAAGGACTAAATTCTCCTTTCATTGATATGACACCAAGAGATATAAGGATAGGCTGCGTTGTTTCCTTCTTAGGCACACGGGTTTGAATTCTGCAACTAGTGTTGCTCCTTCTTATGCTGCATTCATTTGCTTTTTGCTTCTGGCAGATAAGCTGAGCGCTATTAATATGAATTTCTGTGTATTAATATGTTAATATGTTACGGCTAAATGCAGATAAGAAAGAAGGTGGAATGAAATAAAGTCCCCTAGCCACCCAGATTTTCAGCCATGCTCTGGTTTTTACTGTTTGTTTTTCAAGCGCTTTGTCAAGACTTCGACTTTCCAAAAATAATAAAAAATGACCCCTGAAGAAAAGCCAAGAAGAAGAACATAAAATGAGGAAGAAACCCCCCACCTGCATTCATACTGGTGCCAATATCATTTGTGTGATGCAGCTGTCACGAGCTTCCTTTCTGAAACTGGATCGAGCCAAGGTGTTATTACTCTACTGGGTGCTGTTTGCTTTTTACTTTTTAACTCTTTCTCCTTTGAAACCTTGTTTTTCAGCAGTGTCACTTCACCATTGGTCTTCTGTGAGTTGCATGTTGCTGCTGCAACCGAGCCAAGGAGATTAACTGCTTAACCAAATTCTCCTCTTGAGCACATGTAGGATAAACACTCCAGAGTGTCAATGTACACATTCAGAGGGAGGAGAAAGAGTCAATGCATAATAGGTTTTTCATTTCTGGGGGTACAAACACATTCTTACAACCAATTTTCACCAGTTACCACTAGAAAAAGAAAACAGGAATCATTCAATGGCAAGAGATACTTTATTTGCTTGCAGATCTCTAATGTCAGTAGAGGTTTGTTAGCAATGATGGGCTCCAGAGTTTTAGGTCTCATGGTCACTTGACACAAGTGTGGGCAAGTGTGGACTTTCCTACACTGCCTATAAAAATGAGGGCATGAAAGAGATGAAGGGTATTCTAAACTCCTTCACAGATATCTAATAATATGTCTAAAATCTAAACAACAACAATTCTGCCATTCTGGGTCTGGGTTGTCTGGAAGAGAGTAAAAGGCTTCTTTTGGCTTCTGCCAGAGGACCATGAGCAATGCTTCCCCATCAACCATCTTCTTCTGGATCTTCCCTCAATAAGTGTTCTTGTGCTTTTAAAGAAGCCAGACAGGATCCAAAGAGAGGGAATCAGTTAGGATATTTTTTTGAAAGGAAAAGAGGTACAGCTCCCTTCATGCATAGGGAGAAGTTGTGCCTTGGTCTCCTTGCTCCCTGGATCACTGGGTAAAAGCCTGCCCTTGCTATTGTGTCCTTTGGTGGATCACAGCCTTCATCATTCTTGGCCAAAAGTATTTCCAGCTGCAACTGTTAAGCGCATCCATCTTAAGTCTGTGAGCAGTTTGGGGGTGAAAATAAACTGCAGGTTTTGGCAGTTCCTTTGCTTCCAAGAATTTCTTGGCTCTGTAGAACAGCACTGTAGACTGCGAGCACAAAGGCAGTTTCCTGCAGCTGTACTACAAGCCCTTGAGATTCCTGAGGGAATGCAGGGCTCAGCCTTTGAGAGCTCTGGGCCTTGCCCCATTCACACAACAAGGCCTGACCTGTTTGCCTCCAGAAACAATAGGAAGAAAATGCAAAATTTGTCTTTTTTTTCTAGACTCAGGAAAGTTCTCCTGCATCAGCTGAAGGTGTACATTTAAAACGCACTAGGGACATGTAGTTTGGTGCACAGACTTGTGATACAGCAATGCTAACCACCCTTATAAGAATCACGTTGATTCATTTTTGCATTGAGATAAGCTAAATTTGAAGGAAAAAAAAACAACTTACTTGAATTCTAAGTGAAATTATCTACCTAGAGTTCTGCATAGTTTAACCTGTATAGATACATTTTCACCCGGATTAACTTTCATCCAATGTAGATAAAGAGACTATGTAGATCAGGAGACTATTTCTTTCTTGAAGGTTTATTTTGAGGAACACGCTAGTTATGAGCACCAGACATATTTTATGTATGACCTCAGCATGCAAAGAACTCAGGTTTCAAGACATTTAATATTACTAAACTGACCTGCCATACTGCCAATAACCTATCATTTTTTTTGTTTTTTGCAATGCTGTGCTATTGCTGTTTTTTGTTTTCGAAAGTAAGTATATGGTTGCACAATGAAAGCAAAGCCCATGACCTCTGGTCCTCCAGAGAAAGCCTACAAGGGGAATGGTCCTCTCCTTTCTAACAGTTAATGATTCCTCGCACAGATTTTGTAGTCCTTTGTCTCCTGCTCTCAGGAGTCATATTTCCATGCACATAGTAAGTTTGACACAGAAGGCAAAATAAGAAAGAGAGAGATAGAGACAAAGGAAGACATAAAGAGGTTTATGGAAAGAAATTCAGATCTTTCAAGGACTTGAAGGACATGAGCCAGATCCATCTCTCAGAGGCTGTGACCACTGTTGTTTCTGTTCAGCAGAAATAGTATTGCTTTATTTTTTAACTAAACACTGTAAAGCAGAAGCCTCTGCAATAGCTCTGCCTCCTGTTCTTATCATAGCCATCGTATCACCCCATTCACTTACAGATCGATATCCCTTATACTTCACAATTCAGTGGGCTTCTGTCACGGCCTAACAAATGGCCATTCTGAGACTAAACATGTGAGAATTGAAAAAGATATCAACAACTAGAGACAAAAAAGCTGTGAGATTGTGATTAAAGCTCAAGCACCCAAGATACATAGAATTGGGTACATAGACAGCATAATATCACTGTTCATTTAAAATGCTGGCTCATTTTCTTGTATGATTTTTTATTTGCCATTAATGATACAGAATGACAGCATCTTCATTATGTCTACCAGTGATACACATTACTACCTAGGAAAATTCAAGGACAAATACACAAAATCCTAGATTTCTAAAAGAAAAAAAAAATTGTGGGGTTTATTTCACTTTTTCCATGTAAAATATACTCAGAGGCTCAGAATCTGAACCATTGTGCAGCTGTACCTCAGTTTCTGTTAGCACCCTAAGGAGAATAGTATGGGATTTTTTGGAGTAAGTGCTCTTCATCTGCCTCCATCCATTTCCTACAATAGTCTAGAAAGTCTCAGATGTACTTATATAGGGAATCTATCACTTTAAAATTACAATAGGCATTTGAAGCAACCTTTTTATTTGGTAATTAGATTGCATGTAACATGGTAATGAGGTCATAGAAACTAATTTGATGACCCTTGTTATAAAAAACCATTAATTAATGTATAATAATGTATCATTAATCTTCACATTCATCGGAAACATTGCATCTGAGTCGTACATGAAAACAAAATTAGAAAACATCATATTCATGTTATAGATGATTGTCGATTAATGGCTACCATATCTAAATTATTCCCAAATTATTATGCAAATAAGATGGGAAGGTAATCAGATAACAATGATTTGCTCAGTGTTAGAGTTTGCTCAGTGCATGACTACAAGCTCAATCATCAAGCAGCTGTTTGAACACACTGCAGGCTCATCAACACATCCTAAAATTGCAGCCCCTGCTCACTAAATGAGGATCTTGCTTCTGATAAAGCTTGGATTTCATGATGGAGAAAAGAAACTGCTATAAGGAATGACATAATTTTGCATGGACTTCTGATCAGATGCCCAGTCACTGACGTAACTTGTCACACCTTATGAAGCAAGGTAAAAAAAGATATATTGCCCCATATTTCTCCCATCCTAATCCCTCCTCCTTCAGCATAGCACGAAGAACAAATATTAGCACAGCTTAATATCCAGGTCAGCTGCAAGCTCTGAAAGTGTGGATTTAAAATAAAGGATGAATTTAGCAAAATTACTTCAGATGTGATACAACCTGACCAATATAATTAATGAAGGAAATGACATGCTTTCTTGCTTCACAGATGAGGAGATAACTCATTAATGAGCAATAATATATCAGGACTTAATATAGGGAGCTAGCAAAAAGTAAAGAGTTGGCTTATGAGGCTCTCGGTGCTGTATGATTCACAAGTGGCCACCCTGAGCCAGCCGATCAGAGAGCAAATGACCAAAATGGATTAGTTACCTTTTTTTTTAAAGGAAATCTACTTCTACAGTGTCTTTTCTTTTATGTGTTTGCCATGTGCACATGCAGCGGGATCAGTGGAAAGAACAGCAGGAGAACAAAGAGACATTGGGAAAATCAACAGTGATTGGAAGAGATGTGGAAAAAGCCAAACTGGAACACCAAACCTGAAAAAATTACTATGAAAGTAGAGTTTTCCTCCAAACCTAGAAGAAAAAAAAAAGGCTTAATGGCTCATAAGCAGGTCAGAAGCAAGGGTTGGGAATCCTCATAGAGAGCAACCATAAAAAGAAATGAGGGGAGAGATCAAGTAAAGACAATAGAGGAGAAGAAGATCCACACAGTTTACTGGATGCCACAGAACTAGGATTTGGACTTCTGCTGAACATCAGGGACATCGCAGGAAGATAGCACCTTCCTGCCCAGAGTCAAGAACTTTCTGCACCATGGCATGGGAAAGTGTGGTCCAGTGGTGTGGACTGGAGAGTGAAAACGGATGGAGGTGAGGACAGTGAGGGATAGTGCCGGGGTCACGTTCCTTCTCTGCCCTCCTCATGGAGCTATTGGTCTGAAACTGTCCTGGTACAAAAGGAGGAACAGGAGAATGAGGGACCATAGAGGACCATGCAACCACCAGAGCTGGGGTGCTGGTGATGAGGAGCCTTGCTCCCTGAAGACATCTGACAGCAAGCGGCTCAAGAAAAAATGGTGACAAAACCATCATCACCCAGAGTAGAGCCTCTTGCTCTACTGTGCTCCAGTAATGACATGCAGCCAGAATGGTGCTTAGTTCTTGGGTTCCTCTTGGCTTCCCCATCTTATTAATGATATGTGAGGGAAAAAGCTTTTTGCAGAGGTCTACTAGGGTATCTGTTGGTGCTACCACGTAACAGTCTCCTTACATCTTAGCAAATACTGTCCTAAGGAATCTGCCTATGGAGCACGGCTGTACTGTTAAGTCCTCCAGTTCCAACACCTCTGGTTCAAGATCAGACCTGTCATTTTGAAGAAATCACTCCCAGATCACCATAATCCAAGTAATCATTTTTGCATGGTCATAAGAGAATATTTTTTAAAGTTCAAATGTTGAGACTTGATCATTTCTAGAAAATGGTAGTAAAAATAGTTCCTTACTGATTCCAAACAATTTCCAGATCAAAACTGCTCAATTTTCAAATCAAAGCTTCAATCTGCAAGCATTTACAAGTAGAAGCCTTCTTCATGTCAATAGTTTTATTGAATTTATGTTATGACTTCAGAAAATGAAACCACGTCCTGCAAACTCAAGCTCTGTCTCGCATTACACAAATTACAGAACTGGACTTTCATTAGCACCAGGGCTAATCAAAGACATTGGATCCAAACTGTTTTGACAGAAAATTGGCTAGTTGACAAGATTAATATTTTCATGAGAATGCTTTCCAGAGGAAGAGTCAACTTCTTTTGCATAAAAGAAATGCTCTTCTTTCTTTTCCCCCTCCCCAACTTTAGACACATTCATGCATATAAAACTTGCATGAGCAATGCAATGGATGCAGACATGCCACCACGAAGTTCTAGTACTATTTGTGTTGAGGTCCCTGTGCCACATCACCTTTTCTGTGTTGAACTGATCTTCCAAATGAAAAGGCAGATGAGGATGCATCAAGGAAACAGGGTCCAGGCAGAAATCCAGGGATTAAGAAAAAAAAAAAAAGAATTAGCAGACTCCTGTTCTTCATTTTCCATTAAATACTGCTACAGCTTTCTGAGTCCATTTTTGGGGTAATTGAAAGTATTTGAGTTTCTGAGCGGTTAAATATTTCTTTTAAAAACGCCCCTCTGTTTCTGATTAGATATCGTGCAATAATTTGCTGTAATTGGTAAATCATATGAAAAAGAACTTACTGAAGCGTAGTTATTGCCCTGGAAAGCAGAAATAAAAAAATGCTTTCAAACAGTGCCAAGTTCTCTGATCCCTTACAGAGAAAACTGAAAACACAGAGTAAAAATTAAAAATTCCGGATTTACAATCAAGACTAACATTTGACAATGCCCTTTCAGCTAATGTTAAACATTTTTAAAAATCCCTTATTATCATTTAGTGCAATATATAATTATATTTATCCTTTGGATTTGAATAGAAACAAAAATGAAACCAATGCTAACAGTAAAAAACAAACCCAAGACATGTTTGAAAGTCAGACTCATGTCTGCTTTGGAGTCAAAATAAGTATATCTGGCAGAAAATATGATGGCAATCACACAGAAACTTGTGTTCATTGTTTCAAAACTGAAAAGAAAAACAAACAGCTAAAATCAGGGAGCTATTCTGCTGATGCAATGAAATCAGTCTTTTTGCAATTACATATAAGTAATGTCCAATCTTATGTTAATGAACATTTTGAATGACTTCCCTGACAACTCCCGCAGTCAATGTGAGGGCCTTGAGCACCAGAGTGTGCTGAGAGCCTCTTGCTTTGGTCAGTACATGCTCTAGCTGTTCAGTGTTTACCGACAATTATGCTATTGAAGGTTATAAAACAGCTATAAAACATGAGCCAAGTTTTGAAAACACAGTAGCCAGGGCCTGGATGGAAATGTGAGGCTCAACTCTGCCTTTTGAGATGGATATTGGAAATAGTCTTATCACAGCATGAAGCTCCATCCTGGCTAATTTACCTTATTTCTCTGAATGAAAAAAAGACTTGTGTAAGCTGTAAGCCATCATATATATGCAATTAATAGAAGTAGCATAATAGAATATAATATTTTAACATATATTATAGATATAATGCTGTTACTGCTATAGTATAGAAAGTACCAAACATGCACATATGAAATCAGATGCTGGTGTTCCACTGTTGAAACAGATAAAATACATATATTTGAAGAGAGATATAAAACCTGAATGTCATATAGGATTTTCTCTGTACATTTCTATATATTCTGATAATTTCTTTACATTTTCTGTAGAACAAAAAAAAAAAAAAAAGAAAATATCTTTGAGGTACTTGGATGAAAGCCACAATATGGCTAATATAATAGGTATTAATATATTAGGTATGTGATGTATTCTTAATACACCTGTAAGAGTAGACATGGTTGGAAACCCCTGTGCTACTTTTTTTCATGAGGGAATTCAAAAGCTTGTGTTAAGGTCAAAGCTAAGAATACACACCGCTTGATGGTGAAGGTAAGATTGCCCACAAATTTTTATAACTCACACTATCAAATTAAATTCAACTTAAGATTTATTTCAGAGCTCCCTGCCAAACAGGTGGATAGAAAGGGGCAAGTAGTTCTGAAGGGAAATCCTGGTTCATTCCCCTCTCCTTGGTAACAGCCTGAGAATGGAGATTATGGGAGCAAGAGGAAAAGTGGAGGATTTGGCTGGTAATTCTATTATTTGCATAGTGAGTCTCCAGTCTAATATCTCACAGTGTGGTCTCAGCTTTCACTCATCCCTTACCTGCTCTTTATTTATTTAATTCCTAAAGCTAAGTCACTTATTAATGTAGGAAGTTGCAATTTAGAAAACATAATTTAATTTGCTTCTTTCCCTCTTTACCTTTTCCAAAGTCGGAATGTGAAATAAAGATCTATCCACCTGAAAGCACTGTTGATTCTGTATTAAATGACTTACTGCATGACCTTAGTGCTAACATTTTGCTCTTCTGCTGAAGGATATTAATGATTAAGAGCAAAGTGGCACTTTAAAGGGTTGCACCAACTCAGGCCACCATAGCCAACACATAAATTGAGGGACATATGTATCTAGGATATTCTAACACTGCAGTTATAAAAACCTGCAGGTAAGAGAGCGGAAAGGACAATTTTCCTTTGGTAGGTGCATACAAGGGAGACATCCACATGATGTCAATTATACCTTAGCTATTCTAAGTATGCTTCACTGAAAGCAGTGCCCGCTGGTAGCCTGCTCTGGTGACCAGGCACCAAAGGTTGCAGGGTCAGTGATGTTTCAGGATAAGGCTCTGAACTGCCAGCAGCATCAGAGATAAGCCTTGTCTGCTCCAGGCTGCATTTGTTGCAATTAAATTCGCCGATGAAAAAAGGCACACTTAAAAAATGCAAATTGTTGTCGCAAGCTTACAGACATCTGGGAATGGGAACGCACGTGCGCTCAGCCAGGCTTGTCGCTAACACTTGCCATTAGTTATTTCGACTGTGATGATTTCCTGCTTCTGCAGCGTCTAGAAAGCTGCTTCACGAGAGGCTGGACAGTGAAAGGCTTTGAAAGGGCATTTTGTGTGCTGGTGCACTGGTCACTCATCCGCTGAAAACAAGGTTCCTTTTTAGGGGCACCCTAAAACTGGACCATCTTAAAAATAACAACATCTCCATGCAAGAAAGAAAAGGAAAGACACCAAACCGTTGTTAAATTGTTCGGATAAGCAGATGTAGAATCACTCAGAAAAATCTCCCTATAGATTGATTTCATGGTCTAGATAACCTGCTTTCATCCTGACCTTATCCCAAGCCTGAATTTTCTCCTGTTCCACATTGTGGTGTCTGCAAGGCGGCCAAGGGATGCAAGAGCTGGGCAATCAAAGGAGGAGAGTCCAAGGATGCTGCATAGATGGGACAGACCAGAATTTAGCTTCTCTTCTAACACAGGCATCTTCTTCTTCGATAGAGAAAAGGATGTAAATATCACTAAATAATAGAGGTACAAAGAGGAAGAAAACCCATCTGCTCTTCTCCTACAGTTCATTTACTCAGCTTTCTTGAAAGTGCCTTCATATTGTGGCATTTTTCAATGGTAGATACATTTGTGTTGCCATGTAATTCATTACCCAAGGGTCTGTAGTGTAAAATACAATTTTCATACTTGGATTCCGACCATACCTGCCATGCATAATAAAACCCACACATTCATTTCACAAAAATAAATCAAATTCCTTTTGGAGGCATGCCTTTATAGATGGCTGAATCCGCAGTGCTTCTGATTAGACTAGAATAAAAAGGAAAGGAAAAGAAAGCAAAAACGTCTCCCTCTGGATATTTGTTCATGGTGTTACAACAGCTTCTGGGAAGGAGGATTGCCTGTTTCTAAATAGAATATTACTTGTTAGCCGTGTGTACAGCACAATTAAGTGCAAGACAATTACTCTACTGTGTGCAGGCCAAGGAGGAATGTGTGTGCAGATACGTTCTGCCTTGCTAATGCACTCAAAAGCAGCTTTGTACAGCTGCCCCAAGGCTTTCTCCCTCATTGCCACCTGATTTTCCAAGAGCTGGTCTTGCTTGGTGGGCTCAGCAAGAGCAAAGCCACAAACCCAGCAGTGAAGCCCCTTTCTGACTTGGGAGATGACAGCATCACTGATCTTGGCCCTGGGATACGTCTTGATGCTGATGACTTGCTATCCAGGGTGTCCGGCACCTTTCTTGGAAGTAAATGGATTCTGTGCTTGCCCACCTCTTCCTTGGAGCAGGCACTCATTAGCAAGCACTGAGTAGAGCAGTGAAAAAAGCAGCAAGCCGAGGAAAGTTGGCTATGATGCAACCCAGAAGATTAAGAAGCTGTCATGCTTGCTCATAGGAAATTGTTAGCCAGCGTGTTTTATAAAATAATAACAACAGATAATGCTCCCTGCAGTTTGTGCTTGCTTCTCCACTAAATGTAACACAAGTTCATAATAGGGAACATAAATATTCCAGCATCTCTGAAATGAGCATGAAGGATGGGAACGCTGTAGTTCCAGTGTCCCCAGCTTGCCTATCGCTGGGTATACAGCCAGCTTAAGAGCATAGAAATGTCCATATGACAATGCCTGTGACTCAAGGCCCAGAAGAAACCCTGTATACACCTCCAATATCTGCTTAAGGCTGCCATTCCCTCTCCCAGGTCTTAATCAGAACCTCTCTGGAGTCAAGCAAATGATGACTTTTGTATTCCCTCGGCTTCAGATGTGTCCCTAAACCACCTCACTGCAGAAAGCCTTTACCATTGCAAAGGTTTCAGGGAAGGGCTCACATTCCTTATCATATCTGCTAGGTTTTCATATCACCAGGCTGGTTCCGGGATAACGTATCAGCAAATGCTCATTTTGAACCTTCTAGCTAGTCTTCCTTTGTATCATGGTTTTAATACCATATCTATTTAACTAAAGTCAAAATAGAATCATAGCACGTAAGAAAAATAAGTTTGCAGAAGGTGGGAGTTGTGTGCATGATTCAGCAAGAGAAATAACTCCCAGGACTCCCACTGTCTTATCAAGTGATCTTGAGATTATAGTGGCACAGTTAATTTTGGATACCATGCGTCTGATGGCTGAATAAATAGCTCAGTAAGTATAGGATCTCATCAGTCATTCATTCTGATCTGCAGTTTGGCTCAGCATGTAAATTAAGATTTGAATTTTAATCCGTCCTGGAGGTAAGGAAAACTTTTGAGCAGTATGTATTCACATATTCCACTAAGACTGTCCCCAGATGATTCAGTCAGAATCCAGACTTCTGGGTACACTTACATCTAGTCCCCACAAACAAAACTCTAAACAAAATGATTAACTTCATGTAAAAAAACCCACCACAACAAAGAAACTTGTCTATGGTTACCTTTTCCTCTTGCCCTCTGTTCCTGATTAACTTTAGTGGAACATCTACAGGATTATGTGTGCATTTTGCAGCTGAGAAAGGATAGTTTTGACCTCACAGGGTTGATCTCCATTCACAGCCACTGGTGGCAGAAGCATTTCTGTGTGTGATCTGCCACTGGTGCAATTTCACAGCAGTCCAATTTCATGTGGGCACTCTCTCACAGAGATGCCTACAGCCTCATCTGAAGAGGTCTGGGAAGGAAGACTTTGGACTCAGCTGAGACTTATTTATTTCCATGCTTTCCCTTCCTTCAAGGAAAGGTGCCACAAAGCAGAGGGAACAGAGAGAACACTTTCAACCAGCTCCTGCATTCTCCTTTCTCAGTCTTTCTCTGCCTTCCTCCATTAGCTTACCATTAATGCTTACATATATAATAGAAGAACATTTAGTTAAGTTTCTTGGCGCTTGAATTAACAGTTACCTTCACAGTACCAAATCAGACATTTCCAGGGTGATACATTGAAAGTCTGATGAGAACACAGGCAGAAGCACTAATAGTGTGTACATCATTAACTTCCAGCTGATAAAACTTTAACTGCTTAATTCATGCCAAATATACCAGATACCTCTTCCAACACTATGTTACTGTTTGAAGATTACCTGTCAGAAACTGATAATAGTTTAACTTTGGTCAAATCGCTTTCAAATTTGTGGGGTTTAAAGCACTCGACATAAAGATGGAATCCTTTCAAACAAAAGGCAACATTTCAAAAGTTGCATTATTTTGCATTTTCCTAAGATTGTTAGAATTCATCACTTTTTAGCTCAAACATTTTTGGCCCTTCCAAACTACTGGGTTTCAGAAAGGCTGAGGAAGAGGAGCAGTGCATCAAGGCATGGTCTGGAGTGCCTGGGAAGGATCTTGACCACAAAAGTTGGGATACAGCTAAGGAAATGTGCCATCCCACACAGTTTTCCATATTTTTTGCTCTGATCCAGCTGTAAGAAGTGTTCCATTATGGCCCACTGGATGGCTCTGTGATCATTTAAACACGGGGCAAGGCTGAAGTGAACCAGCGCAAACCAGGAGTAATTTACTTTTGTCAGTAGAACAAATTTATGTGTGTAGGACCAGAACAAGCCCTCCAAGCACCCTTTCAGATTCCTCATACTCATCTACTGGTCAAATCCAGCAGCATCTCCCCAGAAAATCTGCTGTGCCAATAGGTCAAATTCTTTTTCTTCAATTTTGTTTGGAATTTTGTCCTCTTAAATGGATCAGGAGAAGAGAAGGAAGAAAATAGAATAGCTCTTTGAAAGACTGCCTCTTGGCAAGGGAAGCTAAAGGTTTTGAGATTTTAGGTCCATGTCATTTGGAGGTACAAAACATCAACAAATGATCTTTCAGCACCTGTTACTGCCAAGTTAAAAATTATCCAGCAGCTTCCAAGTACAGGGAGAACAGAAGGAAATCTGTGCCATTTCTTTTTCCTCAGCTGATGGCAAATGATGGGCATCAATGGGGAACCTGAGGCTTAGAAACCTCAGGAAGAACTTGACTTTGTTGAAAACATCAAGTGAAAGCGAGAGGTAAGACATATGTCATCATGACAAATGAGAACTTCTTGTGACAAACTCATCTCAAAGTCTTAAAAGGAGATAAATAATTAATACACAGCTATTTTTATAGAAGTCACATAGAGTGCAATAGAATTCAACCTGGAATCATAATTTTCCATACTTAAAGCTATGGTGTTTTTATCCAAAGGACAAAAAGCATGTCTGCAAAGTTTAATGAATAAAACTGTCAAGCCAGATTCTTCTAGCTGAGCTTCTTCTTCAGGACAGGATGATACGACACCTATATACTGACAGATGCTTATCTTACCTTTATAGCTGAAGAATTCCTCAGGAAAAAAACCCTCCACTCTTTGAATAGCTGACTTGTGTATATAACCTGTCTGAGGTGCCCTCAGTCTTTAGTGAAATTTGTGATTTGGGACAAAGATGCAAACTTCATTAGCAATTTTCTTCCCCTCCTAAGTATTAGGGTAAAAACACTGCTTGATGGAGATACTGTGGGAAACTCTGCCTGAAGACATATTCATATTGGCATGCACCAGGTCCTGAAATATTAGTGGCTGAACTGAGGTGGGGAGTTAAACCAGAACACTTTGGGGAAATGCTCTTCTGACTTTTTCCTCCTCTTGCACACCAAGGGATTGAGTGGTGAGGTACACATACCACAGTCTGCACAAGCCAGGTAAAGCAAAGTCAACATTTATCTCATGGAAATCCCCAACAAGAGCTCATTTATCAGGGGATATACAGAAAAGTTTTATTAATCACTCACCCAAGCTGTTATCCACTCTCCCTGGATTTCCTACACAGGCTCAAAGGGGAGTGGGGAAAAAGCAAAAACAATAAATCCTGCAGCCAAGGGTCACCGGTAAGGGAGTGCTTTATCAGAAACCTCTCTTAGCTCTGTGCTAGGGCAGCGTTGCACCCTTGATTGTGCTACCAGAGGAGAACTCATGGTTGGGAGGGACTCAGGGGGGCATCCCCTCCAACCCCCTGTGCCAGCCACTGGTATGGGGAGGTACCAGGCACCCACCCACCTGCACCAGGGTCAGCACCCATCATGTCCTGGCCAGGGGCCAAGACACTGAGGAAGTCCTTGTAACTGGGTTAATCACCAAATGAAGCCACACAGACCAGCTCTCTGGTATACTGGTGGGAGATGGTGTGCTTCTCAGGCTGGTCCGACTGCAGGGGTGTGCTCTGGGCTCCCACCGAAATGGGGGGCTATGGTGGGAGGGTAGGAGATTCACAGCAAGGGTGCACAGTAAGACAGTGGTGAATTTGCTGCTATTTTGGCTGTAGTATAATAGAAATTAATATATACCTTTCTATGTGTGAATATTTGCAAATACACTATCCATGTAGATAAAACTATGCCTATATAACTATATTCTCCCTTGTATATCTAACCAGTTGCTATTTGTATACACATCTCTTGGTTTTAGACTTAAAGAGACTAAACTCTACCCAACAGACGTCCCGGGCTCCTTGTCCCTTTTTTGGATGCTGCCACTTGGTTCCTTCTAACAGGAATGTCATTATTTTTATTTCTGAGGTCAAATTTAGCTTGTGTTTGTATTCAGTAAGAGTTTTATGGGCAATTGTACTTGCCCCACACATGAGTAACACACACAGTTCAATTCAAGCATGTAATTAATGGCTGCTGCTTAAAAGCTGTATTTCATTTGATTTATAGCACATGACATTCTTTTTCAGCCCCACTTGTTAATTAGCCCTATTAGTAGCCCTTTCTTTTGCTGTCTTTCACCGGCTACATACAAGAGCTTCCTCATTTTGGGGGGCAAAAGGGATGAAGCGAAAGCCTGCAGCTGCAAAATTAGCTGCAGGTTAATTGTTTCCTTGTCCCAATCAGCAGAGTTGCAGCTATGCTGGCGACCTCAGGTGCTTCGATCCTGTCGTCCCGAGAAGACCATATCTACTTTTTGGTGCAAAACACTCATTAACTCTGACACACACCGGTGGTACACAGGCACGTGGAAGGGGCCATGTGCACCCCTGCAGGACAGCCATGACTCCCCAGCTGGCATGAGCAATCTTCTCTCTGTAGCATCTCCAGTGCTGGCAATGCTTGTGGTACCTAAACGTCTGGTGAAGAAACCTGTCGGCACCAGTCATGGAAAGAACATGCTGTCCAGCTTGGAAGGGGCTCTGAGCAACCTGATCTAGTTAAAGATGTCCCTGCTCACTGCACGGGGGTTGGACTAGGTGACTTTTAAAGGTCCCTTCCAATCCAAACAACTCTGCGATTCTATGAAGATGTCAGGCAGAAGCTGAGGGAGGAAACCTGGAGCAGTCTGGGGCAGATGGTGCTGGTGGTCATCCCCTAAGACCCCCTCCAGCAGTTTGGCTACAAGTTATCCTGCACCAGCCCAGACCTGCTCTGCTGTGGTTCCCTCAACATCTCCCTGGCATGGTGGATACGCCCCAGCTGCTTACGTGGCCTGAAAAATACCCATTCCCCACAAAAAAGATTAAGCTGGAATGAAAAGGGACAAGTCAATACTTGGGAGTGCACGCTTGAGTCAGACTCTTCCCTCCCCTTCTCTGTTCGGCATCAAAGGCTGGCCTTCTGCCAGCCTCCAGCCCCTTCCTCCTTAGAAAACAACAAAAAACAATGTTTGGGAGGAAAATGAGTCTTCTGCTGGGTAATACCCTAAAGCCTACCTTCTGAATACACTCACCCAGCTTGCAAGTGGCTGGGCAATGATCAGAGGCCATTTAATTGTCATGGATAGATCAGCAAACCTCTCTGAAAGCCATGTCAGCCCCATTTAATTATTTTGCTTCACACTTGGGTGCCTTTGACGCAACATTGCCTGCAAGGTGTTCTCTGTGCCTACAGCTGCTGGGGAGAAGAGCAGCTGATTTAAAGGTTGGAGAGGAAGAAAAAAAAAATAAAGATTCATTATTGCCTCCAAGGAAAGTAAAATGAAATGAAATAAGGAGTAAAAACAATTGCCTTAGTGATCAGCATCATGATTTAGGAAATGGACCAGAGAGAGACCAAAAGATGCATCATCAATCTTGAGGATCAGCTCCCCACACACTGTTCTGCGGCAGCTGGCTGCTCAGCACCTTACAAATGCTGTGCAGTTTGGGTGCCAGAAAATGCTGAGGTGCTGCCTGTACAAAACCAAAATCAGGTGGCTCCTCAGTAGATGGAAGGAAAGTCTGTGTCCCAGTAGGAAGAAGGCTACTGGCTTGCAAGCTGCAGCTGTGCCACCTGGGACCGTATCTCCCACTCCTGCTCCTTTGCGTACTGCTATCTCCACTCAGGATAACACTGATAAACCATCGCATCAGTGTAGAAGAACCTCACTCTTCATCTGAGCAGTATTTTGGAAAATTGGGTCCTTTTGAAATATTCATACGCAGCCAACAAAAAGTCTCATTTTTCAGAGTCCACAGGCAACATGAAAGACCTTTAGAAAGTGTAAAAAACAGAACATCTAAAGTCTTTTCTCAGGCCACGTCAACCACTACTTTGCCAGGAGAAATGAGATTGAACCGTTTGCCAAAGAAGGGTGTCAACACGTATCTGCTGGCCAGGCGCATCAGGAGGGTGTTGGCTTCTCAGGAACGTGACCTGATGCTTGTACAGTTCAGCAGAGACATACCTTTTTGGTTTTGACTGGTACTTTCTGTTATGTACATAAGCATTAAAACTTTGAAAAAATGCATAAATAGCTAATACAGTCCATCTAGAGTGATTAATTGCACTGTTCTGCTCCCCTTTGCCATTAATTCCTTGTCACATGACTTCTTCTTTTTAAGTATTTTTTTCAAATCCTTATTTTAAGTAAAATCATGCTGATATAGATACTGGCATAGACATGTTGGTATATTTGGCCCTATTTACATTTTCTCCAGAGCTCTCCTGAGTGTCTGTGCATGTAGTTCAGCCCAGAGTTACACTGATGAAGAAGTGGCTTTTGTATATAACCAAATAATGTACTTGCTTTTCCTCAGGATTGTGAAGTGCCATGCATGCCCATGTATTAGAGATACAAACAGCAAAGAGAAAAGCACCTAAGCCCCCAAAGCACGTAAAATGATATTTGCACAGATTAGCATTAATTTAGCCAGCAGTTATGTTTTCCAAATTTCGCTCTCCACCTTCTAATAACATTCTCCAATTACATGGCACAAGACTCAAATTGCTACTTACACCAACATCAAAATGTAGTTATTATTCTTCTAACGAAGTAAGTGTGTGGGAGAAGAAGCAGGTTTGCGTCTACTCTGTGGCTGTTTCTGTACAAATCAGTCTTTTGGAAACATATCTTCACCAGAGAAAGGAAATAGAGTTTGGTCCCTACATGATAAAGTTGGCTCAAATGCCACAGCTGCCTGTCCTAGGCTTTTTCTTTGATGAGCGCTGTCTTTTCTTGAAAACTGTCAGGCACAAGGTGTGATTTAAAAAACAAGAAGAAAACAAACAAACAACCCAAAAAACAAAGCAAAAAATCCCCAAACGAACATTAAAAGGGATCAGAGCAAAAGGATTATTTTAATCTACTAGTTTACATTTTCTTTCACCTAACTGTATTTGCAATTCTCTATCACATTTTAATATTACAGATTTGCACAGTTAGTACAGGATTCTTCTCCTTCTATAAATCCTTTAATTTAACACAGGAAAAAAAAATGCTTTTTAGCAGGTGTTTGTAGCTATTGTTTGTAATTTATGTTAATTTAACAGAATTATTATACACCGATCATTAATTATTAAATCTATTATTTTATTGTTGCTAGTTCATGGAGATCATAAATGTTACTGTAGTTCTAAATTAAATATAATTATGCACTTTAAAGACTGACTTCCTTTACTGGTGAGTACATTTCTTGACTGGTTTATGATAAGTGGAAAGAGAACAAAAACTGGGGAAAGGCTTCCCTCTAGAAAAGCAATGAATTAAATTCAGGAAAGGGGCTGATGGATACAAGGTGGAGGGAATATGACTTCATGTATCTAGTGATAGCTAAGATAGAACCCAGAAGTAAACTCAAAAGAGAAGTGTTTTCATTGCTGAAATATTACTTCAGTATCTAGAATTTTTTTTCCTTTCTTCTTTTTTTTTCACATATATAATAAATGTGGCTTTCACGTGCCTTGATCGAGTCTAGCAGAGCCATTTTCCAGTAGGATAGAGACTGATATCGTTACTGGTCTGTATGCACACAGGAGAAAATGTTTGCAGATAGGTTTACTCGGGACATGCCAGTTCAGTGTAAAACACTTTAATATCCACCTGTGAAACCCTGCTCTGTTTCTGGAGCAACTCTAACAGAAGAGATTTCTTACCTTTTCACTAATTCTGGACTGACTCCAGTTGCAAAATAAATGGATAGTGCTCAGAAATGGAAAAAGCAAAGATGCAGGAGACTGGAATGTATCTGGAAAATAGGCTTCCTCCTATTCCATCTGTCATCATAGCCATCTCCACCAGAGCATTTGCAGCCCAGCTCCACGACAACTGCCTCTTTCGATCCAGCTTTGTCCTGCCTTCTTGACAGCAGTGAGACCACAACAGAAGATGGCACGTGCCTGTAACTCAATAGGCACTTGGCAGGGCTTTTTCATCCCTTCTGGCAAAAGACTGATGGGCTCCCAGAGATTTCTGGGTTTTCTGTGCCACTTGGGTCAGCAACACTTACGGTCAGCCCCAAGGAATTCTTGGCAAGGGCAAAGCCTCAGTCCCAAGCTGTGAGATGCGCCTGTGTCCAAGAGCAGCTGGGTCTGGCCAGTCTCTGTGCCAAGGACTGGGCTGTCAGAGGGCATGTGTGTGCATATGAAAGAGAGAGGCCAGGGAGAAAATGACAAATAAAATTAGAAAATAAAAGTAGTCTGCAATATCGCTCTATAGGCATGATTTGGTTGGTGGTATGTGAAAACCACTGGATTTCTGCTTTACAGAGAAAATTGTCTTTGGTGCCAGCTTATCGTATACCTCCATCTGTGGGAAGTTCACATCAGACACAAGAGTGGTATGAATAAGAAAGCTACTGACTATCTTCATAGTGTGACCCCCCACCCTCCCCCTCTCTACATTTCTCTGCAGCTTTAGATTCCAGCTGCCTCTACAGCCTTCTTGTGAGTTGTCTCTTATTTTTGGTTTATTTATCCAGAAGATGCCTTTCAGTTCCCAGAGGCCTGAAGTAGATTGACTGCAATTTCTGTTTGGCTGATTGGTTGTTACATGGCATCAGAAAATCCATGTATGTAGTATCTTCAGCTTGGCAAGAAGAAATGGAGATGAAAAATGACTGTATAAGAGAGAGGGGAAAAGGTCGAAGTGCTGGATGTTATCCTCAAAATCAGTGTTTTGTTAATAAATATGTTGTTTGCCAAGAGTAGCAGACCTTGGAATATCCACACTGTGGGAAATCTCTCTTCTAACCTATCGAAAGCATTACAATGCTTTGCCACGTGGACAGAAAATGTCCACCCAAGGATCGTCTCAGGGCCAAATCCTCTCCCTCTAAGTCAATAAGCACTCAGAGCTTTGAGGATATTTTGCCAGGTTGAAAGCAGCTCTTGGGTGGACTTGCAGGAATGCTGGTCACATTGTTATCTGTGTGTTCAGAGTAGAATTTATTATATGTCTATCTTATGGGAAAATTATTTAAACCAGAAGATAAAATGCTGCATAAAGAGTTTCCTTGCAGTGAAAGAAGACCACGACATAGCAGAGGACAGAATTCACTTTTATCTGAGCTCACAAAAATCGTTATTCAACTGAAGCAAGCGATCATATATTAAATGCAAAACTCTCTGTATTGAACGCTTTCCCCCTTCTGATACCAGTTCTGAATTTCTCTCTATAGCCTGCAGATGACTATCAAATCTTGACGCAGATACATAAAGTGAGACACTTTCTCCGTTTCTAACAGACTTGGGAAATATTTGTGATTATCTGGTGCACACCATTCATTCCTGCTGCAATGACATCGGCAGCACAAATACAGGTTTGCAGCATCACAGGGAGAAAGAGGTGAGAGCAGAGTGCTGATTACCCGGGAGAAATTTACTTTCTAATAGAAACAATACTGCCCCCAAAAATCATTGTACAGTAATGATTGTTCAGTGCTTGATGTGTGATGCTGGTTGGAAGTAAAAAGGGATTTTTAATGATAAACCCAGTTGTCACAGCCTCAGCACCAAAGCCCTTAATGATTTGTAGGTACTAAGATTAAAAATATATATTCGCTATGTGTCAGCACAGATGCAAAGTCTCTCCTTGCACAGTGGGATATTCTTTCCAAACTGTCACGAAAGTGCCCAAGAGCCAAACTAATCAGGCTCCATAAATACAAATATAGTCAAGACAGTTGCAAATTGGCAAAAGTGACAACTCCATGGCCACTGATAGTTGTGAGAAATTCTCTGTTTTAAAGCAGCTCCTACCTTATTACCTGTGCTGAGAAGAGATGCGTTTTCCATTTGCATCACGCAAATACTGTCACCCCAATATCAGGGATGAGGAAAATGTGGGAATCTGGGCACAGAGCTATGGTGTGGCACTCAGTGGGCATGGACAACCTACCACATGGAATCATAGAATGGTTTGGGTAGGAAGGGACCTTTAAAGGTCATCTAGTCCAACCTCCTGCAGTGAGCAGGCACATCTTCAACTACAGCAGGTTGCTCAGAGCCCCGTCCAACCTGATCTTGAATGTTTCCAGACCCAACATGAGAGATGTAGGGCATACTATATATGACACAGTCCTATGCGCAACACGCTGAGCCGAAGAATACCAACAGCTCAGCTTTGTAGTCTTACTCCCATCACTGTTGTGGCAATAGAGCTAAGAGAAGTTCTAAGCTGTAGTAGGTGGCTTCAAAAATAAGAAATCATTGCTGTGCATGAGAATGGTTGGTTGATTGTTTTTAACATATAGGTCATTCATTTTTACAGCAGAATAGATGCAGGAGACAGTACAAGTAGGCTTGGAAATAGATTGAAAAATACAGCCTTGAGACTTTTGGGAAAATATTAATTGAGTTTTGACAGCACAGAGACATAACACAACCAGTCCAGAGGTCTGAGTTATGGCCAAAATTAAATGAATAAGATGTTGCTTGTCTGGTCCCATGGGAAGAATTGTCCACACCTGAGAACCAGTCTGGCCTGATCCCAGGTGAGTCAAACCCAGTGCAAACAGAGGATATGCCCCTAGGTCTTAGGGCGAGACGCTCCCTGGATCATCCACAGTCTACCCTATAATACAACAGCAAGGGATACCTGGATGTCAGCAGGTCAATCCCTACTGCTGACCCATGCTGCGCTGATCTGACCACACAGAATCTCAGGGAAAGGATCCCTCCCCTCACATCCATCCCATCCTTCTTCCATGGGATCAGGTTTTGATTTTGATTTACCATAAGGTCGGAAGAGTGCAGATGGTAGTAGATGGGAGGTGTGAATGCAGCACTACTTCTGTAATAGTCTCTGAGGTACAGATAACCTCTTGTACTTTTCTCTGCCAAATAATAATACGGCGCAACATTATTTTTTCCCATTAAAAGTTTCAACTGATTGTTTTAATATTTTGTAACAATTCCCTAGAAAGATTATTTTCATTGTGCTTTCTGAAAACCTGACATGTAGTCCCTGTTGACTGGAAAACAAACCTAAATATCACTGACACCTCTTCACATCTCCCTCTCCCACCACAGACAAGTCACCAACAAATACAAGATGTTCTTATCTCCTCTATATCGAGACATCATTTAAGTAAAATATATCCAAAATACACGTTCAGTCCAAACCTCATGAAGAAAAGACAATTGAGGGAGCTTGTGACTGCAAATAGATTTGCTGAAGAAAAAAAAATGCTTCCTGAGGACACCACACAAGCCACCCACACAATGTGAGCTGGAGGTGTCTCACCCAGCCTGCTCACCCATCCAACCCAAACCATTCTATGATTCTGTGATTATTCCAGCACAGTATTGTGAATCCCATAACCCGTCTCCAGTGGCTGTGCAGCTTCAGGTGAAACAGCATTTATCAGCTCTAGCTTTGCTGAGAGCTAGAGGGAATAGAGTTGACAGCAACTCTGCATACCACAAGATCGCAGGAGGTTACTCAGAACAGATAACATCTTTGGGAGCAAGCATCCAACTGTAGCAATGTTCTGTAGGGGCAACAAAAAGATGAAGGAGTTTCAAGGTTTGCAAAAAAAGCCTGCAACTTAAAAAAAAATCTGCCATGAGGAAAGCCTAATTTGTAGCTTCTGCACAATTCTCCCGTTGCATGTTTTCCACTGAGCTCTGCACATGACTGAATTACTTCACCCTGCTAAAACAAATGTACAGTGGATATCAAAGTTTAGACAGGGAAAGTCCAAATTACTAGGAGCAAAAGCGCTTGGTCCAGGGGAGAAGCAAAGACTGGCCAAAGCAATTCCCCATCAGACAAAACAAAGTTGGAAGAGCTGAAAAGCCAGCACACGGTGTTAATGCCATTTTCATGGCATTAAAAGCCATTCGCTTAGAAATGGAGCTTATATCCACAGATAAAATCAGCATAGTATGGGCATGAGATAAAACATGGGATTGCTTTTATAAGCTATGGAGGAAATATCCTAAGTAGCTGCATGAGACTTAAGGCAGCAGTAATACAGGATTAAGGGAATTATAGGTAAAATTACAGAGGACAGATGCAGGAAACAATGTTTTTAAAGCAATCTTGTATCAGCACTTTAGATCTGGGGCATTTCTGGGAAAATTATTTCAAACGGAAATGGTTCCTCTTTGACTTTAGAGGAAAACAGGCATGGAGAAATCTAAATGTATCAGTATGGGGTAAGGTGTAGCTATCAGCTAGGTACCAGGTTGGTGGAACTGCACATGAGCAACGGGCCAGAAAAGACATGCAAAGCTATACAGATTAAAAACAGGTTCTCCTTCCTCATTTGCCCCACAAATGAGGGCAAAACTGATGAAAAAAATTGCGCTGTCAGACCACCTTGGGTCCAAGAAAAAGGCAAAATTTTATGGCAACTGCATCATGCCCTGGTTTTGCTGGGACAGAATCCTAGGCCTACTGTGCTCTGCAGGCCATTGGCAGTTTGCAGTCAGCCAGCACAGCTGACCTGAGTTGGCTACAGGTGTCTCCCATCCCACAAATGTCATGCTCTGTATAAAGGGAGGAGTTTACTAAGGTTACAAGTCTTTCTACTTGGGCTCCTACTCAGGCTTCTCCTGGTCCTGCTCATCTTCCTGCTCCTGAGGACAGCCTTTCCTGTTATTGTGACTGCTGTACGTTTGCTAGGCTGAGTATAACTTTGTTTACTTTTTACTGACTTTAGTATTACTTTTGCTGTTTCATTACTTATGCTTTTCATTTCAACTTGTGAGTCTCCTCTCCTATTCCTGACTCCCCTGGTTGGCTGCGGAGGGGTCATTGGGTGATAGAGCTACAGTTTAGCCCTGGATGTAGGCTAAACATGGGCACGTAGGTATGTTTTACAGTCCACAGTTTATTTAAAATTTGGAGACTCGTAAGTGATAAAAAAGAGCAGCACTAAATGAGATTTATGTGTACATAAGTGTGTGTGAATAAACATATATACACTCATAGGCACTGTTTACTTATATATACCCTTTTCTCAGGGAAAGCTCCTTTGAGAACCATCTGTTGCCTGAACTCTTGACAATGTTCTGGCTCAGATCTCATCAGTGGCAATAAATCCATCCTCATATACATCCAATCCTGTGGCTGAGTATAGGATTATGATAACTGATGACTCTCAGGTTAGCATCTAGTTCCAAGTGGGCAGGTAGTTTGTTTTCTCTTAGATCTGTGGCTCACTAGAAAAACAGTTTTCAAGTACACGTTTTCTATGTAGTGGAGATAATTCAATATCTTTTGTTCTGAACTGTTTCAGAAAATTTTACAGACTGTATAAGCTACTTGTATTGAATTTCACTAAGTTACACTGCCTCAAATCCACAGTTACTTTATTGATTTCACTAAAATTAAACATGTCTGGAGCATGTATACATACTCTGCAGCTTTTATGCTCTTCACTTCAGAGTCATGTGGGGGTTTTGCACATAATTTCTTTAAGGGAATTTCTAAGCATGTCACAAATCTTTGTCATAAACATCTATATATGGTGAACAAACTCCATACCTAATTAGTACATGTGCCCACATTGACACTAAATATTTCTGAAAAATCTGTACAGAGGCTTTATTAGTAAAATATTACAGGAACAACTCAGTCCAGGCACTTGAGGAATTTACTAAGATAACATAAAATGTATTTTCTTTCCTTCCAACACACAAGACCTGATCTGTAGCCAATTATGTCAATAGGATTGTTTTCCACTGACCATACCAGTACAGAAGTTGTATGAGACACTGATCTCAGCAGTAAAACTGGCTTGAGAACCTCGTCTCCATCTGAATCTTTTTTTCTTTCTATTTGTTCCCATCTTCACACTTCAACTCATGACCCTATCAGTTACGGGCAAATACCTGTGGCTTGGGAGCAATCACATCTGAAGGGGGTTTGGCTGCTGAAGCTGACATAGGGGGACCATGGCTGGAGCTTCAGCCTTGTGAAATAGTTACTGAAACCTGTATAATGTGGCCAGGAAAGGTTGCATCTGAACAGCCTGGTACCCTTCATCTGGCAGCAGCCAGGGTTTGAGGGAAAAGAAAAGTACAGGTGAGCTAAAAGCAGGCAGTATGAGAGGTTTGTCAGAAGGGAACTGCTGGTGGCTGCTGTCTTGTGACATGAGAGATGCTGGCAGGGGAAAGGAGCCTGGTGGCCACAGTCTCCTGGCCGAGGACCCCAGCTGCACAACTGCCAGGAGCCTATTAAATATTGAAGAGCAAGCATTCACCAGGCAGGGGAAAAGCAACATATTGATTGACTCATTTTGTTGCTCCACAGAGAAAGGTTTTGTGATATGACTTGCAAAAACAATATGCTTTTCTCTACTCCTGGTTACAGCAAAGGAAAGTCACAGAAGGCGGCTCTAATGCAAGCACAGAGCCACAAAAGCTGCTGCCTGGGTATTGATCCTGGTGCCAGTATTGCACTGGGTGTCAGCAGTGTTCCCAGCTCCTTACAGATTGCTTTTGGCAGCTCCACTGATGTTGAGTGCTCACTGCATGCAAACAAAAGCTTTGACATTCACTTGGGGGCTGTAAATGACCTGTTGTTAATACTGTAACATCTGCATGGCAAACATAAGCTGTGTATGTATACCTTATTTTTTTTTTCCCTGTCCTTAGGATGCTGTAGAGACCAAAGATCTTTCACAAAGAGAAACTGAGTCCTGTTATTATAATTTAGACCCTTGGGTGTCTAAGCAACTGTTTGCTGTGGTTAGACCTTGACCCTTGGGAAGGTTCATGACCTATTGTGGGAGGAATGTTTTATTCCAAACCACTCTGTTCAATCAAGGAGCTTTTTCATTTTGCTAGGAATAACATCTTTCATTGCCAGCTGCTCAGGAAATGAATTATAACAAAAATACAATTATAGTATGTTAGTAACAAAGTTTGAAGATGTTATCAAATTTCACCACTTCAGAATAGTCATTTTTATGGAAGTGCAGTAAATAATAAGTACTGTTTTACTGGATGTCTTTTGTTTTTAGCAGTAGCGGAGTAATTTATTTTTTTAACATAACCTAGAATTTAATCAAAACCACACTCCATCTTATACTCATCCCAGGGGTTAATGTTTTCCCACTTGCTTCCAAACTTCTAATTTACAAAATGTTTCCTTCATTTTTCTGTACCTCCACCTTCACTTTCAGACACAGTAGTTTGCTACTATTCTTTGTGCAACTAAATGATAAGACATTTCTTTTGACCAAACTTTTGTGCACTAACTTGTACCATTCAAGTGAAAATCGGTGTTGTGTATGTGGATCCTCTTAGTTTTTTGGGGTTTTTTGTCCACGAGTAACAATCAACAACCTCTATGCCTGGCTTAGGCCACTTTGAAAATGCAGTTCAAAAGCTTCTTGTTTTTCTTAAATGCCCTTTTATCCTTTCTTCTCTAAATATTTAAACTTTTTTATTGTGCTGAAAGGGAAAACCTGAATTTCTCTATTTAAGTCTACCAAAAATACTTCTGATGTGGATAAATAACCTCTGTGGCAGTGAAGCTTGCTTGCTTCCCATAACCACTTTAATTTCTGGAAAGCTCAGACCTAAGACCAGTCTGATCTAGTCAGGAACCAGGTGATAAGCGACAGCATGTTGTCTAGTAGGTGAAAGGTAAGAGGAGCTCACATTTTTATGTAGTGAAATATTCCTCACTTATTACCCAAGAAAGACCTGAGATTTCTCAACACCTTTCCAATCACCACATCACCAAGTGATGGTGCCTTGCCAGTGATGGCTTTTTACAGCCATTAAAAGCAAGCTCAAGGCTGTGAGGAGGCTCACAGAGATGGACAGTCGGGAGCCCACATTTTTGGTTGCAGTGTTGTAAGTGTGGGGATAGGGAAGCAGTGGATCCTGTGAAAGCTAAGCTTCTTTAAGGCAACATTAACTCATTCATAGCTGTAAGTGATCACCCAGTGATCTATAGGCTCTCCCAGTTCAGGTAGAAACAGTCAGGCACCTTTGCCTCTTCCCCCATTCCTATTCCCTCTGGCCAGGGCTGACCTTCAGAAAAAGGAGAAACCATTTTGTACAGACTAGAGCAATCAGCCTGCTGCTAAGACTGTTTGCCAGCTGACCTGGCTCCCCTCTATTGCCTTTATGATGGTCCTTTTACAGTGGGTCAGAACGCAATTTTCTTCAGTTCTTGCTTTAAGCAGCCAGCTTGTCTCTGTAGAAGAGACAACTTGATGGGACCCACTGGCCAGGCTTTTCTGTAGGCTGTTCACACAAGCCAACAGCAGGGACACAAACAACCACCCTGCAGCCACGTACTTGATTGAAAGCTGTGACCTGTTAGCTAAGGCTATAGCAATTACAATTTTAATTAACCTCTGCACCTTCTGCAGCCAACAGGTAACTTCTTTCACTTATTGAAAGAATTAACCAGTTCTCACTCCCATCATAGCCCACAGCCGCCCCCCCCCCTCCACCTGATTTAAAGGCAGGAGATATAAAGAAGGTGGGAAATGTGTCCCTCCCTCCTTCCACCCACTTCTCCCAGGATGGGTGCCTCCTTCTACTGCTGTGTCCCATATCCAGTACCATTTAATGGGCCACCTTGATTGCATGCTTCAGCCTCTTTAATAGTTTAGCAAAAAACAAATCTTGGTCACTCCTCCCTCATAAGCTTGTAGCTCCTGATTTTGCATGCTAATTATTTCCAGACATTGAGTAAAGACCGAGTGCTGTATATATTCTTTGCCATCTCTGAAACTTGGATCCATGCCACTGTGGGGACCCAGCTCAGCTCCCACTAAAATTAATGGGAGTCTTCCATTTCTGGCTGCATCACACCTCCCAGAGTGTAAAAAATTGCAATTCTTATGCTCAGGTGATTCCAAAATAGCAGATTTGCTTCAGCTTTTGAAAGTGATACAGCCCTAGACTGAAAATATGAAATTACTATGTAGATAGTCAGATACGGGACTCAGACACTTGAATAAAAGACTTCTTCAAACCTTTGCATGCCTTTCAATGAAAATAGCTAAATAAGCCACTAAGTATAATATCTGCTGGCGCGTTTCAGGGAAAATAACTTTTATTTTTTGGCATAGCTAACAAGCAAGTCTAAGCAGGTGGCCGTGGTAATTAAAAATTATCATTGCTCTTATCTGTCATGAGCTGGATGGCTTTTTGGGCTTTACTCTGAACAGATCACATAATTTCTGCCCTGATGGTTGCAAATCAGGGTGCCTAGATGGTGCTAGTTCAACCCTGCTCCATCACCCTCAGGAAGGGAGAGCTTGTGACAGTGACAACTCATTATCTTGTCCTCTGGGACAAGGCTGGGAAGGGCCAGTTCTGGCTGGACTTCCCCATGCAACCAGCTCTATCCTACACAGGATGAAGGAGCTGCTGGGAACAGCAGAGCTGATACTATGTGTGCCAGGACTGTAACTCCTTTCTTTGGTCTTCCTATTCTCTCTATTCCTAGGGGCACTGAGATATTCTTTCTTTGATCTGGCCCATTTGCACAAATATTTAAGCTGTCAGAGGGGCTCTTGGGCCACCTGAGAGCACATGTGGCCCTTGGGTCCAGCTGTACTTCTGCAAAGCAAGGAAGTAGCTGTGACCTAGAAAAGGATTTGGGGGATGGTGTGCAGAGGAGGACATCAAGTGCCCCTTTCCAAGACTGATTAGAATTTCTTAACAAAAGATAAATGTTCCTTAATCATTCTTCAAGGTTAAGAGGTTCACATTGTATTCCCATGTGCTCTGACCCTCTCTAATTAGCATGCTGTTGGTATTTCACATCTGAAATATGAATAAGCTATTCATTATCATCACAGCCATTATTCTTCTGCAAGCCACCAGAAAGAAAAAGTTGCTTCTTTTCACAGGAGACAAGGTCAATCTACTCTATCAGTTGCCTAAGCCTGAATAATGTATAAACTGTTTTTCACAGCAGGCTCTCTCAGTTGAGCAGGTGATAAGCAATGCATATCCACAAGGATGGCCAGCCAGAAAAGATAATCTTCCATTTGGGAATATTTTTACTGTGAAGTATTTGCTACCTTTGCTAAAGTATCAGCTGAACAAGTGGGTCTTTGCAGATAGAAACCTGAGTCTATTATCTCTTTACTTCAATTCCTTCCCTTTAAAAAGGTGGGAGTTATGATGCAGTCCATACCTGACAGTGAAGATATAAGAACACGGATTTCATAGCAGGAAATATTTTCTTTTTCTTGTGGTTGGTACCAGCAATATCTGCACTCAGTGCCTGGGTGTAGTAAGCCTGGTAAAGCTTGGAGGGAGAGGTAATAACTTTCTTTCAGCCAGCTAAAATAGTTGAAACAGATGAACTTCTGAGCACAGGAGCCTTTCTGGAGGTTAGAAAAAAACGGCCCAATTTTGATGATGTTTCTCTTTAGGCCTGAGGAAGAATTTGTGTGCCAAAAAGCTTGTCTGGCTTTTGCAGCTGTATTGCTTCAAAATACTCTCTTACCTCTCCTTTCAAACTGCCTTGATATATCCTTAGGGTATCACGACACAATATTATTACTGTTAATTACATTAACTCATCTCACATAATGAGAATAAATGAGAATTCTGCCATTGTGAAGACAGTCAAGAGTGCAGTACAGCACTGAAGACATTCTTAGCATATTTCTATTTGTTTGATGCTATTTCTATTTAATTTATTAACTTAATTGTGGGGCGCACGTATGGAACACACAGAAAAATCACTTTGCTTCTGACAAGTAAGTTTTGTGCGTCCAGATTTAATCTAGAAGATGGATTTTATATCAAATGGTTGCATCATTGGTTATGTCTTCCCTTCAAAAAGTGAAGATTGTGCATTTTTCAGTCAGGCCCTTTGTTCAGTAGCTTCAGCCTATGGCCCTAATGGAAAAAAAAACCTGCAAAAGCAGTTTACAGCACAACTTTCAGATTCTGTAATGATGAATCTGAAATTATCTATCTACAGTATAAAGGAAAATCTTATTTAAGTATCTTAATGATTTTTTTAAAAAGGAGAAATTGCATGTTATTATACAATATAGCATATGCTCAGTTCTTTAATCACACATTCAGCAACAGTTTTTGCTAAAATCTCTCTATTGGCTTATCTTAGAAAGTGAAGATGTATATTAGTCCGAGTAAAGTATCATAACACAGATGCTTTTGGTCTGGTATGTAAGTTTTGCAGCATCATCAGAAATGCTAGACTCTTCCTTTGATATCTTTCTTAGACTCTTAACATCAAGTGAGCAGATGAGGAGTAAAGCTGAATATCTCTTTACGTTACGTTCTCAGTTGTAGGAATCCCAAAATGGGATTTTAATACAGGTATTACTCTGATAATCAGCACAGATGGGTACGGTGACCCATGCAATCAAATAACATTGTCTGAAAACCGAAACCATCCTCATACCATTTGCTCAGTAAATTTTGCCTTCACAAAGGGATGAACTTCACAAAAAAAGTGTGAATATATTTATTGCACTTCTCCAGCCTCTCTACTTTTGACAAGAAGAGAAACTTTTATGGGTACAGAATCTTTATATACCATCAGCTCACTGTAAGGGCGTAGGACTAGATGACCTTTCAAGGTCTTGTCCAACCCAAACCATTCTGTGATTCTATGATTTCCACATAGTGTACTGGCATGGTTTTAGAGGAGCACTTTAAAAACTTGTTGACTAACATGCTTTGGCTATGGCTCAAATCTCTGGTACTTTCATGCACCCTGGGCTAATCAGGGAGCTGAAGGTAGTGAACCCAAGAGAGGTGTCTGTTTAATGTCTACATGGCTGCCTGGAGAGGGATTGCCATACGTGACTCATGAGCACATCACATATAGCACTATTGATGTAATGCCTCTGGAGAAGCCATATTTTTCCTTTCCTGAGAAAAAGAGAAAAAGTGTGTGAAGGGACTTTTGGGGTGGGTTTTTTTAAATGTTGTTTCAGCTTTATTCACACCCAATCTCAAATACACGCAGTTCCTATCAGTAGAACAATAATCAAAGGAGAGACGTATGTATGTGACATAGAGGTGTTTCTAATTCCATTTGCTGCCCAGCCTGCAAGCAACAATTTTCTCTATCTATCTTAATCTAGTCTTTAATCTATATCACATTCATCCCTATGCTGGGGGAGCACCATTTTCCTTGCAGCACACACTCAGCTCTTTCATGGTGAAAGAACAGATAATATATTAGCTCTATACGCATATTTTCATGTACGTGCCGAGCATCTGTAAGCAGGGATGGATTACCTCTCCGGTTTTCCTGCCTTATTTTTTTAAAGAGAAATGCTATAATCTAAAATGCTTTTCCAGATGTATCCTCCATCCAGAATTAATTAACATTTGTTTTCAATGTGTTTTTAATTTTAAAAATATATTGAACCACTATAGTTTCAAGGATTTTGTTTTCTTCCTGGTTTTTCTGTGTTGCCCTAAAACCTCAATACAAAATTTAAGCTTTGTTTTTGTCAGAGGTTTACTGCCATAAAGCCCCAATTAATTACAAATGGAAATCAAGGACAAGGTTCAGTGGGTTGACTGAATTACTTAATTCTTCAGTGACTAGTAATGCCTCTACCTAAAAAAGTCTGATGGCACCAGACTTGCTAGTGTCCTGATAACTCTCCTTTTATCCCTTTAGAGATGAGTTTTAGGTCAGGAGAAGGTAAAGTCCTTGAAGGCTGCACAACTGTAAGCACACTTGGAGGATTTGTTTAAATCTTCCCTGAAATTCCATTGTTATCCTTATCCTTATCCCACAGCTTATGCTTTGTCTAAGTGCTGCCCTAAAACCATTAGGAGTGATTTCAAGAGCACTGGGTAAATGATGAACAATTGCAACTACTGCCTGTATGAATGATGATGTTAAATTAAAAAATGTCTTTAAATGCCTTTAGGTCAGATTTGCTAATTCTCCATTTAACAAGTTTCTCATTATAAGCCTCCTTCTTCCTTTCTAGAAGAGGGAGGACTATGTGACATGTGGCAAAATAAGAGCAGCCTGTTTCCACAGTCTTAGTCATTTTAGGTTACGCCTACACTAATAATGAAACTGTAGAAAAGTCTGAAAGAGGCAAAGTCATTCCGGAATATCTGTGGTGGAAGAGATGGGACAACCAGTGGGAGATTGGTATGGTCAAAAATAGGGTTGAACATGTTATTTAAGGCTTGCCTAGGAAGCTGCTATAAAAGCGATGCTGTTTTCCACAGCCTATAAAGTCCCGAGTTTCCTTGAGTGAGGAATTGAAGACTCTTTGCTTTCTTGATAAGTTAGGTGACATTATTTAAGCAGCAAAATAAAGGGATTTAACTTTGACATATTTGAAGCGAAGTGTTGTTTTATATCCATCCATATATTAATCCCTTTTTGTAGTGACACATTTCTTCCTAATTGTATTAGTAGACGCTTAAGATAATAACTTTAACTTTGAGAAGTAAATTACTTTTTTCAGGCCAAAAGGAAACCTGAATTTTTTTTTAATCCAGATGAATTACTCTTTTAAAAGATTTTTCATTTTCATTCAAAGAGTTCTTCAAACAGCTCTTGTAAGGGTGCATACAAGGGCATTTGTGGGAAATATGCATGGCTGATAATACAATGAAATATATGTAGGCTACAAAAGACAAGACAGTCAATAGTTACATCAGGTACTTCCAGACTCTGGGTTTTCAAACACCCTGATCAAGAAACTGGCTAAAAGCCCTTGTCCACTTTACAGCACGTATTTCTGAGAGTCTTTTCCTCAAAACAAATATCCCCAACAAGAGGTAAGCAGAGCTGGGTTGCAGGTCTGGACATGGTCGGAAGGGCTACACTACAGACTTACTCTAGAATTTGGCAACAATTTTTTAATTTTCTATTTTTTGCTGAAAAAAATGCACTTTCAATTCTTAGATTTGTCACCTTTGTCTGTTTGGGTAATAATATTTTAAATGAAAAGTATTAATGCTTTGATCAGCTGTAATTTTACCCACACCTATGGCATCCAAAGTACTGTTTTCTCCTAAATCTTACACTTTTTACATGACAAGCAAGGTGTGGTGCTGAACAGATTTAAACAAGACAAAGCAAAAAGCTATATCCAACAATAACAGTTCACCCATAATGGCAATACAAATAGCAATAGGATGCATGAATAGTGAAGAGCAGATGAAGCACATGCTATCCTCCCTGTGGCTCACTTCTGTTCTTCCTCTTATCACTGTTAAAGATACACAACTGAAAAGATGATACGCGTACTTGAACTATTGTAAGGAAAGAAATTTTCAGTGACTTGAAGTGACTCAACTTCTTGAAGACATCAGCCTATGCAGGGGGTTCCAATACGCTGGTTTCTATGTATTATATGCTTGAATGATTTCTGAATCAAGAGGTAGCTGTGTGTGATTACATGAGAGCTGAGGCATACGATAAGCAGAGCAGACATTGCTGTGACCAGGGCTCAAATCCCTAATTGCCAGCTGGCATGCTTTTCTTAATCTGTTGGAGATATCGACTTGCCAGGTTGAAATCTAAAGTCCCTGTGAACTCTGGGAATATTGGCTGTGTAGCTCATCACTTCTCACAGAGTGAAATGCTAATTATAAATGCTATCCTTCGTTGTCTGTGGCACACTGCTTTTTAAAATACCTACTAATCTGAAAACCCAAACGCAGGCATGACAGTACCCTGGTTTTCCTCCACTATTGCTACTGTAGACAGCTGCCAAGATAGCTGCCAGAGGTAAAATCATATAGGCTTTAGAGGCAGCACCAGTCTTCCTTTTCTGGCCAGGAAAGAGGCTGGAGGACTGTGACAGTTCCTTGGTTGACCTGTCATAAGGGTACCAACCAGGTCTGTATGCCAGCACTTCCAACAGTTTGCTATGGGTGTGAAAATGTCATTACTGAGCGGGTGATAAATCACTTTTAAAAATTCATTTTACAGCTGCAGATTCCTGAACCTGCAAGGAAAATTCAGAGATCTTGCTCAGATCAGGAGATCTGGGTCACATGGAGCTTAACCCGGAGCCTCTCAGAAGGAGGACAACAATCCTCATCTACTGTGAAAATTAATTGAAGGTAAGACGTGAGAACCAAGACTAACAGCACTTTTCAACAACTTGCAACCACCAGCAAAGGCACTCTAGGCAAGGAGGACATAGCAGCACCATCATGGGAATTTCTCATAGGTGCACAAAACAGTGTTATTGCAGAAGATGAATTGTCTGTCATCCTGAAAGCAAATGGAACATTTATTACTTTTAAATTGAACACAGGTGCAAATGCCAGCGTGGTTTTACAGAAAGTGATAAGAGCCCTGAGAGAAAGGAGGGCGAAGAATAAAGCTGATTCATGCTGGGAGGAAATCTCTGCTTGCCCTCTGGCAGGAGACTAGGAGAGGATGTGGCTAAACCTTTGCTGGAAGATGAAACAGAATACATCCAGTCCAAGGCTGCACCCTTTAATTTATGTCTAGTTTGATGAACACTTAAAAATGGAAGCATTTCTCTGATGTAACTTTGAAGTTGGTCCTGTTTTGAATGTGTGGCTGGGCTAGATGATGTCCAGAGTTCATAGCTTCTCTATGATTTTATACTTTTCTATAGGCAGGTGTGTCTTGCCAAGTATTTTTAAATCAAGAGAGTACATTTAGACTAGATATAAGGAGGAAATTTTTCATGATGAGGGTGGTGAAACACTGATCCAGGTTGCCCAGAGAGGTGGTAGAAGCTGCATCCCTGGAAACATTCAAGGTCAGGTTGGACAGGGCTCTGTGCAAGCTGCTCTAGTTGAAGATGTCCCTGATCACTGTAGGGGGGTTTGACCAGATGGTCCCTTCCAATGCAAAGCATTGTGTGATTCTCCTTTTTAACGCATCAGTAAGGTGCCTTAGAGAGCAGCCATTTGAGCACAGTCAGCATCCCTAAAGAGAGAGAAGGCTGAAATGCGTGTTGAGTCTGGTACCTAAAATACTACTTAGGAAAAGACAGGCATATTTTTTTAGTATATAATCACAGCCACCATAAGTGATTCTTTGGTTTGTGAGGTGGGACGGGTAGAGCTCAGTAAAACATCTGATATCCCCAGCAAACCTACTTCCAGAAACAAGGAAAGGGAATGAAAATTCATTATAGTGGTGAACTTTGAGAAATCTGATGGATCTAGCTGCTTGCACCACGAACTAGTGCCAGCCTAGGGTCTTGGTCCCCAGCTGAAAGATGCCACAGCTTCCCTCCAAGCACTGGTCTGTGGTTCCGAATCAGGTCACAGGAAAGGCTTCAGGCTTCCAGAATTCACAGCCAGCCTGTATGATTCACAAAGGTGTTAGCCTTAGACTATGGATGTAAAGGAGATCTGTGTTGAATGAATCTGTGTTTGAAAGTCTTGCTTTAATGACCTCTGAAGTGGGGAAAATAATGTATTTGGGGCTTTTTTCAGGTATAAATTATTTTTTTTTCAGTGTAATACAAAACTGAGGATTGTATTTGTACACCAGCTGGGCATGGAAAAGTCTGCTGAAGTTGAAATTGAAGGAGCTTTAATACATATTAGTCTGTTTAGGACAAACAAAATATTAGCTAGCAGTCAGCAGCTGAGATTGGAGCAGAAATTGTAAGAGCTGCTGCTGAGGGTGAAATCCTGAGCAAAATAACATGCTTTTAGCACAGGATTAGCAAGCCAGCTTGTTCCTAGCATCTATTATAAATAGATGGTAAAGTGGTTATTGCTACAAATTATTTGCTTAGAGACAGGAGATAGAAATCTGTAGTCTGGAACAAAACAATGTGGAGAAGGACATGCAAAAATTGCTGTAAGTAGCTGTATGCCAATATACAGATATTTACAAGTCTGAAAAATTGCAACTCAATGCCTTATCCTATACACAGGTCTATTAGAATAACGTATTCTTTATAAACCAGCAGAAATCCAGTGCCACCCCCCTTACAGTTATAACAAAATCGTAGTATGGAATTTATAAAGGTTAATTGAAGATGTTCTGTGCATCTTCAGTGAAGGTAGCCAACAGCAATTTCAATTAATTTTGCAGAAACGGACATTTTATGGCATATTTCTGAGGTCCAGCAGGGAACTTCTGTACAAAGAAAACAGCAAAACAAGCCAGGTAGTTACAAAGACCTGCAGGCTGTCCTAAATCAGGCAGAGAAGTGCCTTGGGCACTCACTTGATTGGTAGTGAAATAGGAGGTTTTTCTGGGCTGACTCTGTTTTGCTTTGAGAAGAATTCCATCCAGGGCTGGACCCACTCACCTGTCAAAATTCATGTTTCCACAAAAAGCCAGTGGAAAGCTCACAGTCAATTCCTTACCCTGCTTGACCTGATCTTTTCCCCAGCTCTCCAATGACTACCTTGCTGGCCAGGTGATGGGGTCTCTTTTTTCACCTATCAACTCCTGTAAGAGTCAAAGATGGAAAGCAAGTGACTGGCCCCAAGGACCAGCAGTTAGAGCACTCATCTGGTATTGCACAGAAGAGCTCATTCCTTCTAACCCAGGGAATATCTAATCATTTATAAAACAGAGCTTTTATCCTAGCTTGGACTGTAAGAGTCAATGATCTGGATGTGAATTCACAATCCATTTTAGAAAATGTTCTTATTTCTGATATTGAAGTAACGTAGAACCTCAGCTTTACTTCATATCAGTCTTTTCATCCTCTTGCGTGACTGGTTCTGTAGGAGGTAATCGCGCAGCTAACTGTGGCATCCTATACAAACACACAGATATACGTACACCCACAACCATGTGTGTATTCAGAAAGCTCAGTCTTTCTCTAGAGAACATTTGTCTTACTTAACTAGGAGAGATAAAATTTATTACTTCTGTTGCTTTTTTTTCACAGAAACTAGGACATTAGTTAAACAGTAGTCTGGGTTTATAATCCTCAGGAAATAGCTAGTTATGAATTTATGAATTATGATCCTGGCACATCACAGTATGTGAAGTAACCTGTTTATCGTTAATACTGTATACCATTTCATCCTTTCTTTTTCTTCATCTAGTCAGATATAACAAAGTTTGTTGATTCAGGAAACTTAGCTGACACTAATGTGAAATTCATCCTCTATGAAGTATTTCACTGATTTGAAAACTCATTTGACAGCATTTTATATTTTGACACTATTTACTGTTATTCTTGTTTCACTGCATGTGTATTTCCTTATGCACAGCAGTAAATAATTTGAGGCAGATTATTTCCATTTGATTGTTTGTGACCAGGGAGATGTGTCGTCTTCTATACGTGGAGTTCTTCACACAGGCAGATGCTTTGATCAAGAGCACACTATTTGCTTTCCAGTAACTGAGCTGCAGTGGCTGGTATTTCCTACAGAGTATGCAGGAAATACTTTGTTTTTCCCTTTCCAATCAGTGTTGTGCTCTTTTCTATAGCTCGTGTTAAGTAACACAGAAAAGGGAATAACAAGTAAAGTTTACAGAAAGAAGTAATAGAAATGGATTGATCCTAACAGGGAAATCCTGGCAGTCCCAATAAATCTTTGGTTTCCTGGAGGGTACACAGCAGGAAAAGTGAAATGCTCAATGGAGGAGAATAAAAGAGTTTGTCTTGGCACGGCACAACTCCATGAATCACCTTTTAGAAGAAAAAAAGCTGAAACTTTAACATTTAACAATGCAAGTGGCTGACTCTTGTACTGTATATAAAAATGAACAGGGGACATTAAAATAGCATTTCTTCTTTGACCTCCTCCACCTTCTGCTCCTTCTGAAGCCTCTTCAAGGCTGTCAGTGACTTGCTTCATTTCAGGAAAAACACAACTTTCCTTACTCTGATTTCTGAGTGTGCTGCTTAACTTTTACTTTTGGAGCATCTTTTCTGAGTAGTATCTCTTCTGGACTGAATCCAAACTCTGGTCCTTCTGTGATTTTTCATTTCTGCAATTGCCTCCACATACTGTGCCCTTCACACTCACTACAGAGGTCTGCAGAGGGTCTTAATCTTTATTGCTTTATACCCAAGAGTAACTTTACTCTGGGTTTTGAATGGGTACATTGCATCAGTGTGGACAGATTATATGTCTCCTTCAGCTCACTTTGGTAACCATCCTCCTTCATCAGCCTGCCTTGATTCTTTCACCCATAGCATCGCTGTGACTTCCTACTCTTCAGTATGTCAATTATGAAACCACGTAGCTGGGTGAAAATATACAAATGTCTGCAAGTCCTAGCCTGAGTTCTGACAGTAATTCCAGTTTGGGGAGCCTGCTTCCCAGCTCTAACTTGAGCTAAAAGTCTGGATTTGCCACAAATCTGGCAGTCCCTGGCTTTCTCACAAGGAGGTATTTCAGAAGTCTGAGTGATTTGCGAGGCACAGACAAAAACCTAGGGTGCAATGGCATTGAGTGTGATGCCACAACTCAAGTGGAAAGACTGGTCAGACCTCCTAAGCCCTGAAATGCTGTCAGAAGAGATACAGGAAACCATGTCTCACAAAGCTGTGCGCTGTCTAGAACGAAGTTTTTAAGACAAGGTTAAGTTAGAAACAAAGCTAGGATAAAGAAAACCACATAACTAACCTTTGATCAGACTATGGCTGACTCTTCTGATACTGAGCTGGATCTCTGAAGGTATTTTTTGTTTAATGTTTTTTATGGAAAATTCCACAAAATGAGGCTCATCCAAAAGCCAAACTTTGCCCTACTTCTCCATGACTTTTTTGAAATCATAATCCATTTTTTAAAAACAGGGTTGAAGCTTGCTCTCACTTCAGCTTATCATTGAAGAATACGCTGGGGATTCAAATCTGAGCTGATCTCACCCATTGGGCTTAAAGCCTACAATTTAGGTGAACCAAGCTGAATTTGGTATTCCTGGAATGACTGTAGTCTCAAACTAAATGCTTTCATGTTGTGTTTGCAGTGTAAATATTAAAAAAACCCACCCCAAAAACATTCAGCGTGTTTCTCACCCCATTTGCTGAAGAAGCACAAACACAAAGGGCACAGAAACATGCAGATGAAAGAAGATACATTTTTTTCAGCTATTTCCCATCAGCTGCATGCTCTCATTCCTGAGTACTGGGCCGGAAACACTCTCTTTTTCATAATTTCACATATTGTTTTACTTTACCTTCCAAAGGCATCATGTTGAAAAATATGGGAGAGGTAGAAGGGAGAGCTGGAAAGCCAGTAAGCAAGTCTCCTGGTGATTAAGGCAAGTGTTTATCTAAGGCACAGGAGGCCCAGTTTGAAGTACACCTTCCAAATCAGGCACAAGATGGGTGGGAAGCGACCTGAGGGAGTCAAGGATGACTCCCAAAGGTTACTGATCAGATTTTCTTTCCCATGGGACAATTTCTGTGCCTCTTCTTTCACTGCTGTCAAAACCCCATGATGCTGTATTTCAGCAGAGTCCTACTGGATAAAGGAAAAAGGGACTTAGCTCTTTACAGGGCCCAGTGGTTCTTCCTCAGGAATGGCAGTGAGTGCCAGAAATGTAGCTATTTTATACACGATAGAATAGTAGAGTTTACATACAAGAAACACCCATGCTCATTCTCCCTGCTATGCCTGACTTGCCCCTGGCAAACGGGAGGCCTGAGGTCAGACTGCTGGCTAAAAAAAGCTTGGTTTACTACAGGTGAATTATGGACTATCCCAGAAACGTTCAGCAGCAGCACAGGCCTTTGGATAGCCCACAGGAAATGCACTGAGTATGCAGAAAACCCTGCAACATCCCTGAAGGACCAATGCCTGGTAGATCCATCCTACAGTGGCCAAGACAAACTTGAGACCACAGGTAAGACCTGCTTGCAGTTGCTGAGGCTCCAGTATGAAATCAGCTGTTTTCTGTAGAAGTCTGCCTGTGTTGCAGCCTTAGAGTTTCTCCCTGCATCCTGAAACCTGTGAAAGGGCCATGCGTGACATTTATAGGCAACACTTGTTCAGGATTAGTTTGTATTACCTTAGGGACCGTTGATTATATTACCGTATTTCTGTTTCTGCTCTTCTGTATATAAATCAGTGTGTTGTTCAGTTATTTTCTTTTAATCACTTGCAAATTCTGATGATTAAAAGTACTTTTCAAATTAATTTCAACCCAGCAGTAGTTGGAAGAAGTGCATTTGTCAATCCTACCAATGTGAAATAGTTTATTACAGAGACAAATTCTTAATTGTTCTTTTACTAGTCTATATGCCTTCTGATACAGCCTCCAGCCAGGACCTGGGAGACAGAAAATGTCTTGTGAGCTAGAAGTCTGGTAGGATGAGTAATGAATTCTGGGGGAGGAAGAGTTTAAAATTAGACTGGTTTTGAGCGAAGTCTGGTGGGAAAAGGCTGGGGACTTTACCAGCCCTTCTTGGTTAAGGGTATGCTCACCATGCGTACCCTTTAACAGGCACCATGTGGAAAGTAGGTGACCAGTCACACAAGCAGGGAATGTGATTATAGGGACAGGTCCAGGGTCTATCATGGGCACATGCCTTCAAAGATGTGCACAGTGAAGAGAAATATGTGAACTATGGTAACCTCTGCAAGTTCAGAAATAATGAAAGTATATAGACTAATTTGGATTGTCAAGAGAGATTCTCAAGTTTTGACTTAGAGGTCACTGGTGAAAATACTGATCCATCATTTCTTTGGCTACATTCACTTTGACTTCAATGGGATTGTGATTTCATTCCTAGATTTTGCAGTGAAAGGGAGGCAACAATAAGGATGATGGTTCCCCATCTGCAGACCATCATCTCTTTATAATAGCTTAATTCATCTTCCTACATAGGTCATTTGGTTTGTGAATTTCTTAATGTTCCTAGGATTTGGGTGAGGAGGTGACAGAGGGAAAGAGGTTTCAAGCTCCCATAAGAGAATTCATATTCCATAAAGATCAAGTCTTTTGAGAAACTGTTGGATGATTTTTGACCTTTCATGCTGTAACATCTTTAATTCAGATCCTGTGCTAGATTTAGATGATCGTGCTCCAGCAGCCCAAGCCTTTTGAGTTTGCTTCTTTTCAGTTTAAGTTAGCATTTACTACATTTTTCCTGAGTTATCATATAAGATGTATGTTACTATTCATGTTTTACAACAGCTTAGAAAATAAAAAATTCATGTTTAGAGTAGGCTAAGAAGCTGCTATTTCAAGACTATAAGTGGTTTAATGAGTGACTGCCCCCGATTGTGAACTTCTTCTTGAAAATGATTGAATAATCCCTATGTTATTTAATTGTTATTGACACACCATGCAATAGATTTGCTTGCTGCTTTCTGTCCTACACATCACTTGGGTGATCTTAATCCCTTTAAGAATATATTCTGAAGTGCCCTGTAAACACTGTTAAAAGTCCCTCTGTGAAGTGAGGTCTTTTTACAACGTTGTGATTATGGTCTAGTTTGTCATTTTGTGTCACCTTGCAAGGTTCACGAATATGGGGTGCTTGCTGTACTCTCTCTTCACATTTTTATTACAACAGCACAATATTCAGCAATATGTTTGGAGAAATAATAATACCTAGAGCCACTGGGGATGTCCACAATCCAGCCAACAGCCCACGTATTTTGGAACTGTGGCTGGGAGTGGTGTTGATGTTGCTGACCGCTATGATGGACTATTCCCATTAGAGGCCACTGCAGCTGGATGCAATTTAAAGAAGCCCTGGGGGGGTGCTTTAAACTTACAGCCCTTGCAATTCTGGAGGATAAGGAAAGCAAAAAGGTGGTTTGAAGCCATATGTTTCTCAGCTGTCCCCCCTTCCCCCAGCACTCCCCAACATGCCAGGCACATACTCTTCAAGCCACAAGACAAGTTTTTGACACAGCCAAAAACTGGGCTAATCATGGGAAAAAAAGCAATGGATTTGAACCTGGTATATGCTGAGTGAAATGTCCAAATGACCTACAACTGTATCTTTTGTTAGTAAAACACTGTGCGAAAGCCATGTGATTCTTCACGAGTCCAGGGAAACGAAGCTGTACAAAACTGATGTTTTTTGATATTGGGTGCAAACCACTAAGTAGAAGGAAAGTGAATGTTAAAACAGATTTAGTTTAACATGAAATCAGAGCAGCATTAGACATGGCTAAGCTACACTTATCAAAGCACCATAGCTTCCATGAAAGGGACAAGGCTTCCATTTAAGGCTTCATGTAGCTAGAAACTAGGTGTATGACACCAAAACTTTTGGTTTTTGGAGATTAGACTAGCTGCTGGTATGAGCTGATGAAAACCAAGGCTTAAATCCCTTGCCTTTCTACAGAGCAGGACCATCTCCCAGCGTACCTGCCTCTGCTGTTCTCCTTTCAGAGCTTTCTGGCTTCTTTATAAAAACAGCTGGCAAAGATGCTGCTGCCTGATGTCATTTTGTATTATTCCTGTTATTATCTTTTTCATTAAATTCTGTGGGAGAATGGTTAGCAGCAGCACAAAGTTTTTCCTCCTCAAGTTAGGCTTGGCTTAGGCTGTCACTTAAAGCTTTCAAAACTAACAGCAGCATTTTCTTTAGTTGAAGCAACAAGTAGCCCAGGGCAGAAGAACGCTTCCCCTGATAAAAACAATCTCCACACACATGTATTAAAAGCATATTTCCATATGTCATACTCTAGATTAAAGCTTCGCAGTAAGTTTATAACACCACCTGAAAAATTCTTGACCTGCCTTTAAAGCTAGGATTGGGAAAAAAGGAAGAGGGGAAAGGAAAAGAGATTTGTTTTCTTTGTAGATTTGCTAACTTTGCTATATTAATGATATGCACTTCTGGAATACTTTGGAAGGCTGCAAGTTGTGGAAGGATTATTAGCACCATGTGGAGAACCAGAGTGCTTCGTGGAAATCCTTGTGATAATCCCCCTTCAAACACGGGTGATGCATTCCATAGCTTTTCAAACCAGACTACAGAATCAAAATTAGTAGAAATTCATAGTAGATCATGGGAAAAAAAATCAAAATTAGTAGTAGAAATAAGCAAGTAGCCAGGCACTGATTAAGAAAAATGCTAGTTTGGAGTGATAAAAGGTCCTAAACTTGCTGCCAAATTGCTGCTGTGCCTTAAAATGAATGCAGACCAAAAGCATTGTCTGAAAGTATGGCTATTGCATCAAATATAAATTGATTTCATATATTTATTTTGACTTGTGTACAGAGGATTTGGCTTGTTATACACCCACCATTAGGAAGTAATGGAAATGTATCACCCAACACTCACATTTTGCAAATTCACAAATATATGCTAAGGTGATGTCAAGCTTTGACCAAGTTTCAACTGAATAGATGCCAATTAATGGTTTTGAGTAGAAGCCATGCAAAACTCTGTGGTTTAAACTGAATTTGGAGGGTCACCAAAAGCATCACAATATCTAAACCAGTAATAATTTAACTGAAGCCAATGAAGTTCCACCCTTGTAAGGTGGAATATTGAAATCTGACCAAAGGGTGGTAAATGTCTACAGGCTAAAAAGAAGAAAGAGACATGTCCTTTCTCTTTCCATGGGCCAACACAGCCAAGCCTGTGTACGTTTGCTATGTAGTTAATGCTTTCATCTGTCAACAGGTTCCTTACTTCTCACTTTCATTCATCTCCACTTTCCTAATAGGAGCTTTATGGAAAAGTTTTAGGAAATGTCAGGGTAAGATGTGTTCTCACAGGCTAAGATGTGTTCTTGCAAAAATGATGGTGTCATCTCCATGTTTCCTGGGAAATATTTTTAACAGACGCACTCTGTGCTTTTTGTCTGCCTTCTGGAAGACAGAGGGATGATGGGAAAGAGATTTTTGTCTAGCTCGCAACACAGCTCAGTAGTAACTCAACATTTGGTAGCAATTTGACAGCTTGTGTCAACCAAGTTAGCAGATTGCATCAAGCTTCTGTATGGAAAATAGCCACTTTTTTGGAAATCATTGTCAAAAATTGCATCTTTGACATCCACTTTCTGAGGAAACTAATGTATATTTTGGGAGTAACATTTGGGTGTATTTGGAGGTGCAGTCTCTCAATGTACAACACAAATACAAACATATTGATGCAACACTTAAGAGTGGAGAAACAACTTTATAACAATCTGAAAGCACAATCTATTGTTTCAAGCAATTTTCTTCGAACCTTAGTAATGCAAAGACTGTGCAGTAAAGACTCTACGAACACCAGGGAAAAGGCATACAAAAACTTCAGATAGATGATTTCTTTAAGACAACTTTTACTAATTTACCAAGCTATCCTTCTCTACACCTTCTCATGGCCCACCATGGGGCAGGACCAACTATGCCAGGAGTGTTTCTAGCAGATGCACTAGAAGATTGCTCAGGTTGGAGGCCCCTCTGAGGCAATCTAGTCCAGTGCTTTACCAGACTTATCTTTTAAAAGTTTGCTAATGTTTGCTCTCCCTTACTATAACTTAAGTGCATTGCTTCTTGTCTTTGCTCCTTATTCTTCATTGAGTTAGCATGGCTCTGTAGCTAACTCATTAGAGCTCCCACCTTGGGGGTGAAATGGGAAGACCTGAAATGCAGCCTTCACTCAAAGGGCAATTCAGCTAGAGCAGATGCCATGTGTTGAATGCATAAACTGTTCTCTAACCAGAGAGATTCTCCTTCCCAAATGATAAAGAGTTTTCTGAATTTCAGGTTCTGGACCCAGGCAGAATGCAGAGACCCTGATTTCATTTCATGGCTAGGTTTAAGCGTTCTGTGGTATCAGGACTTTAAGGAGAAAAGACTTTAAAGATGATCAGTTCAGTGCCAACTTAAGTTGGCCTTCTCTTGACTTTTTCTATCTTCATGTTCAGATTTTCATTGACTGCTATGGTTATTCAGTTACATGTTCATTGTGAGAACACAGGTTCTGCTAACATCCAGGAGCATGTGAGGAGCAACTGGGCTCGAGTTGCTGTGCAGGGCACAAATCTTAGCTGTATTTAATTATCTGGGAAATATTACAGGATTGTACAATTCCAAATTGCTATAGGTGTCAGATATATATATACGACCATATCTGCCTTTGGCAAAATGTAATTGCACTCCGGGTATTTATCTTTTACTGTGTTTTGCTTGTTTAATGTTATTCTAAGCTAAAGCTTTTCCCACCACTCAAAACAATCCAGCTTTGCATTTTTATTGGGTGCTATCTGAACAAACGACTAAGAAAAAAAAATCTTTTGAAAGATTATGTGATTCTTTTTCAGAGCTCTGTGGGCCAGAGATTTTTATTTTTCATTTTTGGAAGTATTCATTTAATTTATTAGTTGTGAAACTTCTGGGCTAAAGACAGAAGAAAATAAATCCTTCATTCTCTCCCTGGAACATGTGCAGCCTGCCCCCTGGACCACCCTCAGACATAGCTTTCCAGTAGCAAGCATGGAGCCTGAGCTTCCTCTGTCTCATCAAGGTCACCTCCTCAAAAGCAAGGAGGGTGGCAGCTGAAGTAATTTTCTGCTGCTGGCTAGACAGAGGAGAGCTGAGAAGCCTACTAAACATTGAGCGTCCTATGTGCCTCAACAGTGCTGGTGGGAGAGCCATGGCCCAAGACTGGAGATGCTCTCATCTCTCTTGAAGCAAGCCCAGATACCATTTCTGCTGACAGCACTCCTTGCAAGCCTTTCCTCCTTCTACAAGGACAAGTATTGCTTGAGAAAAGCAGAAGCTCCATTTCCTATGTCAGCTGTAAGCTGTCTCACTGGGACCCAGCCTTAAAACCTGGGGGTTTATTTGTGTTTCCCAGGCACTGCCTGAGAGACTAGGACCAGGACCAGCTGGAACACCTGGGGTGCTCATAGGTAGGAAGAAATGCCAACCTGCAGTGGTATCTCCTGACTCCAGTGAAAACCTACAGATGCTGTTTCTCCTATAAAAAGAAACTAAGGCTTTGCTTAAACCTTGCTTTAAGGTTACATCTCTACTTGGTATTTATTCTCCAGAACTTTTCTGTATCATCCTCCAGAATGGGCACCTTACAAATAGCCATATTTTTTTGAGTGAGAGAAAGGAAGGCAGAGAGATGGACTAGTGGCATCAAAAGAAAAAAAGACAAGCTTGCTTTTCACAATTTCCAGCCTGATCTGTTTGCTGTGTTAAATTGCCCTCCTCTGCTGTGCTGTGAGTTGTTAATGCTCCGACCGCTGTTTAAAGGGTATCTAGATCTCCATGGAAGTAGATAAAAGCTACGTGTGTTGTGGGACTCCATGCAGCCCTGGGAGTTTGAAGGAGAAGAAAAATGAGAGGGGGGTGGAAAGAAAGAACTTAATATTTTAAGATACCTGAGGAAAAAGAATAGAAGCTTTTCCCATGGAGTTGTGTATCAATACAGACTCCTTTCCTCAGGGAAGGAAACGTTGAATGAGAAAGGAATGAGGTATAGCTTTAATCAGCTATTTCATGCTAACACTATCTGAGATGAACATTAGTAAGAGTTTGGCACCCTTCTTAGGTACCTAAGGCACAAGGCTACACAACGTGCCCAAATCATGTAACAGCCTGCTGGCACCCTCCTCTTTATTATTCCTGAATGAGATAATCCCAGAGAGAAGAGAGGTGGGGGAAAAGAATCATTTCTTGCTCACACTAGACAGATGCCTCTTTGCAGAACCATTCCAGCTCAGTCTTCTTGAGCCTAGAAGAAGAACCAGAGTCTGGTTGTACAGGGTACTAAGGCACACTCGTTTTTGGAGGGGACCTGGGGACACAGCACACAGTGATCCTAGCATGCAGGATTGGGGCTTCCCCAGAGACATGCCCGGTGCTCTCCTCTGGCATGCACAGACTTTCCCAGTGGTTGTTACCTGTCTTCCTAAGAAAAACAGATGCTGTAAGGAGCTCCAGGGTGCTCTAGGAGCCTGTGAGCCAAGTTTCCCTGACGGCCTTTAAATGAGGGTAAAGGTGGCCTTCCAACTCAGTTAAAGGAATGAAGCTAAACAAAATGCTATTTTAAATAGTCCTGCAAAATGTATCTCTAAGTGGCAATATTTCTAGTCAAAACCTGTCAAAGCATCAGTACTTCCACATTCGAGCAGAGGAAACAGCTCAGGTCCCTGGAAAGGGAGAAGTGTGATGTCAGAGGAGTGGACTTGGAACCAGAGGCAGCAGAATCTGTACCGGGAAATGGCTTGAAGATGGCCCCCCCCGACTCTTGTATCTCACTTCCTACTGTAACTGGGTGAAGTAATTAGCTGTGGCACTGAGGGGAAGCATGGATCAGGGGTGGGCTTCAGCTGGCCATGAAACCTTTTGTGCCATTAGTACATGAGAAGCAGCATTGAGAAAAACCACCTAGACATGCAGAATTGTCCTACCTAAGATACATTAACTGGAAATTCAAAGTCAAAAGCTGTTGTTTCAAAGACCTCTTAGTCTTTGTTATGGATTGATGGACCAAACACCAAGAAAAGCTCTCGGTGATATATTTGTGCTAGTGGTTATAACAGCAGTTGTAGTTTCCCATCTGAAGATTTAGTTTGCTATAAAAAATGCCATCAAAGCAGTATGCCCCCATGTATTTAGTCAATAGGTAGTATAGACCGAAGTATCAATATGTCTCAAAAGGTATAAAAGCAGGGAATAGAGGGGAAAGGAGTTGCCATTGGAGGCACAGCTTCTAAATATAGTGCAGCATGCAGAAAAGAACTTTAAAGTCTGCCAAACTCTAAATTTAGGAGAGTCCCGGAGCATGTCCGTGCCTGTACATCTTGCATATGTGCACTGTGACAGGCTAAGAAGAAATGCACGCCCAAATAGCACACTTATGGTGAGCTCTGCAGAGCTGGCTTGCAGCAGAGGCAGAGCCATGCCCCGTTTCTCTGCGCTGGCAGTTCCTCACCCAGATAGATATTGCTTCAGTCCAAAATCTCTCCTGGAGGGTCCCCAAAGTATAACTGAGTGTAATGTATTGGTGCCCTACTGACCTGGCTGGGTATTAATTGCTTTCTACATTTCATGTAAGCACATTGACCTCGCTCCAGTGAATTCAAAGCAATGGTGAAAAGCTGCACTGGAGGTTAAAGTAACCAGAGGCAAGGTTACAAAAATATTAGTACTCTAACTCATATACACATGGGAGAAGATGAAGACTCAGGAAGCCTCTCACATGAATTGTCTACCTTAAATAAGCTTTTAAACTTCATTCAGCTTTATTTTATTTTGGATGTGCTTTGAGTCAGGGGGTATAAAAGCCACAATTAAATTCTTTCAAACTATCTCAGACACTACATGTGCCATTCCAGGTTGAAAAGCAATCTTGTTTAATAAGAACTCTTCTATCTTTCTCAGTCTATGCAGCTAACATGCTCAAATTATTTCCTTGCCATATATTTACACTGCTCTATTAGCCTTCCCTAGTCCTGCCCTGTGCAGCAGAGCGACAGCACCTAACTTTGGGCTGCGCAGATGAATCACACAAGCGGTGGCTCACTTCCAAAAAAATAGATGAGTCGATAAATTGCTGGGTTCTCTAAAGGCTTCCTGGTCTTCTCAGGCAGGTTTAAGTAAGAAATAACCCCACAGAGCTTACCATGTTATGTGCAAAATGGAATCAATAGACAATACGGGCATAGAGTTGATAAAGTGACAGCCAGTGTGTTGAAATAGGTATGCAGCATCCTGATCAATAGTATATTTAAAATCCCCCTCCTCTCTCAGTGAAGCTGGTGCGCATAGAAATGGAGTGACCTCTGTATGGTCATACTGAGTGGCTTCACAAAACGAGCTGTTTTTAACTGGGTTTCTTCTTGATTCCTGTTCTAAACATTGCTCGTTGTTATGCTGCTCTGAATCCTGCAATTGACTTTGAGGCTGTGACGTGCTGATGACAGCCATTTACTAGGTTGGATTCACATTTACCTTTTCCTACAGCATTTAAGCTACAACAGACACGGACAGCCAGTGGTCACAGAGAGAAAATGGGAATGGTTCAAAATCATCTCTCCCATCAAAGATATGGAGGGAAAAGGACTCAATAAGATGAAATGCAACATTCAGAGCAGTGTAAATTAAATATGGTGTTGACATGGTGGTTTCCTCACCCAGGAAAAAGGCAGAATGCTTTTTGTAACAACTGACATGAGGCAGAAAGGTGCTACAGCATGCAAGGGTGATAGCTGCATGGAAGATACTGTCTCTTTGGTGCACAGTTCTTCCTTTTCCACCACCTGAGAGATGCAGATGCGTGGCAATGTTATTCCTGCTAATGCAGACAACCGGCAGATGTAAGGGACATGTGACCTCACAGCAGTTAAAATAAAAACCAGCTACGAGAACTCCCTTGCTTTGCTTTGCTGTGCAGGCAGCACTGCTCAGCCACCCCTCAAGTACCACCCCATCCTCCCCCACCAGACCACTTCCCCCTTGCACAGCATCATTTATTTGGGAATTGCCCAAATGATGGCTGTGAGGGTCTCCTCCCTGCTCTGACCATCCTGGCTATCCTGTGGAGACAGAGAAAGCTGAAGGGAATGAGAGAGGGGTTTGGAGTGACTTGGTGAACTGCTGGCTATTAGGCTCTACTCCTAGATGCTCTGTGGCTTTACTATATGTATTCATCGTTAACTTTCAACACAGGCTTATTATAGAGAAACTGGATGTCTTGAGGTCTATATTTGGAATTGCTGGAGCAAGACAATTCTAAAATTGCAATTGCAGCCTACTCAAACATGGAATTTGCTCTCTAATTAAAATTTCTCATCTAAACTCAAGCTACTTCAGCATGCAGAGCATTTTCCCTGTCTCTGCCTGATGTTTAGACATCAGTCCCCGTGGATGATGAATACAATCATACTTTTCTGAGAACACCCCCATTTTAACAGCAGTATGTTCTTTTTCAGCTTTAGCCTGTGTCACCAAAGTGGTTTGGATGTTTGCATCTCAACTGATAGACATTTTCCATAGTGCATGGGATTAAGGAGTTTATATATAACACGGAGCTTATATATATGTGTGTGTATTATATGAGTTTATATATATTTGCATTTATATATACATATATATACATATATATATGTATGTATGTAGTGTTCATATTATTTATGTATAATATAAAGACCACACCTGGACAACGGTCTTTTTTTCGTGTCCAAGAAGGGATCTGTGTTTGCTGTGAACTCACCCCCTGCGTGCAGCTGCAGTGTCTTCTGCAACAAAAAAAATGACATGCTGCTTCGATAGTGATGCCACAGTGGTGATTCACATCTATTTATATTTGATCTTGTCTTCTGTCACCAGTGTCAGGCTTTAGCTCACCCTTCCCCCTCCTCTTTTAGTTTGCTTCTGTGCTGATTATTCCACAACTGGCAACATGAAGCTGTGTGCAGCACGATAGCAGACAGAATTAAAGGGCTTAATGAACTGCATATGCCGCTACGGGCTTCGTTTGCTGCAGCAGGAAGCAAGAACTCTAGTAGATCAATTAAAAAAAAATCCCTATTCTAGAAAAATTATAAGAAGGGTATTTTGAGGGAGGAAAGGGAAGATATAGGAGAGGAATATATGACTTCAGGCTTCAGTCTGAGAAAAACAAATGAAATAATTGAGTAATTTTGCAGACATCTACAGCTGGAGATCAAGGATGCACACCGAGGCCATCCAGCGTGCTCCTGGCTGAAGTAGCAAAATAAAGTAGACGTTGTTTCTAAAGATATTACCTTTCAACAGTAATGCATATCCACAAAACAGTCCCGAGGTTTTTGAAAGAACTGCAGAAGGGCTCTGTTCACAGACGGTATCTGTCCTCCCTCCCAGAAATGGTTACACAGTCATATTACAGCTAGGCTTGCAACACTTATTTTATCATTTCAATTCTGTGTGCAGAAATACTTTCTCAAAACAACTTCTTCAGATTCACTCATTTGCATGTATTTCATGCATCCTTTCTGATGTTTCTCGTTTTTCTGTGAACAGTAAGATTTGGGAGGCTAAGAGAGTCTGGCTGTCAGTTGATTTATCTGTCGCTAAATGGCACCCTGACACTTATGGATGTGTTTCTGGAAGTTATACCAAGAAATGCTTGTCTCCAACAACCTCGGCTGAACTCTGACTGCTCAGGAGATGCCCCCGGCTGTGAAATTTCACATGGTTCCTGACCCACGACAGGAGATGACAGCTGATCCTGATCGCAGGCTGAACAGGAGCACAAGCATTTCTGACACATCCCATGTCCAGACTGAGATCTAGAAACATTGGTGTAGATGGGCTGGAAAAACATTCTCTGATGATGCTGGTGCTAGAAGAGCCTAGCTGCACAGATTTCTTAACAGTGTAAAGGGGACTCACTTCTCCTTAAACCAAACCTCAATTCACTGAAGCTTATTCTGGGCCTTAAGAACAAAATTACTATTTTAACAGACAGTGGAAAACACCAGCATGGTTGTTTCCATAAATAATGAAAGAAAAATCTCCATCATGCACTCAGCAGCAAACAACTGAACTTTTTATTTGAAAGAGCAAAACATTCAGCCGGTGAATTCATTGCTAGAGGAGACCTACACAGTCTGCCACAGACACAAATAAAAATGCAGCCAGCACACACACGAGGCGATGTAGAGGAAACAGATAAAACAGAACTAGTTATTTTTAACTGCCATTAATATTACAAGAGAACTGTGGCAAAGGGAGCAGCTTCACAATTCAGTGTAGTGCTCTCATTAATGCCAGCAAAATAGCATCTAATGAGATATGTCATATCAAGAATAACGCAAAACGAAGGCAAGAACAGACATCTTAATAAGACAATCACAGCATCAATTATATAAAAAAAGAAATTTGTGTGAGATTCTGAACAAAATCTTGACTTAATACAAATAACAGATACTCCCTTTACTGCATGTTTCAGTCTTTTAGTTGTACAAGAGTATTAACATTTCCAAAAAGAGATGTTTTACTAAGACAGCAAGACAAGCCACTGAGCATATATTTCTCAGCTTGGATCACAAAAACACTCATTTACTTTATGCCAGTGTTTGGGATGATAACTTGTAGTATCAAAGGCGCTTTATGAAATGTTTGACTGCGAAGAATAGAAAGAGACCATGATGCCCATAACCTCTTGCCTGAGCTCTGATAAAGAGGTTGTTCAAAAATTCAGATGCTAATTTGAATAAATGGTATCAAACCCACCTGCATGTTTACTTTCTGTGAACATGGAGAGAAGAAAAAACATAACTGGGATCATGTAATCTGAAGGTACTTTTAAAAGCCCAAGATGTCCCTGGAAATTCTAAGTGGAGCCTGATAAACATTTTGTCCAGAAAAATTAACAAGTAGATGGTGTCCCCTCCCCTGCTTTGTGTGCTTTCTATGACATAATTTAACAACTTCTTCTTGAAATTACTAAAATAAAGCAGACTCCATGAGGTAATGGGCTTTACCGGTGCTGTAAGCGTTTTCTACAAAGAGCTGGACCACTGCTAGAAGCTGTGCATTTCTCCGAGATCGATCGATCTGTTTATCTATCTTTTTATCTATCATAAACCAAACTTTTGATAACAGAAATATCTGTTATTCTTTTCTTTCCTGCTACCTTTCCTGAGACATTGTGCTTTTTTTTTTTTCAATCACTTGTGATAATAAATTCAATTAATATCACTAGAGTACAGGAAATATACAGTATCCTATCTGATAATCTCAATTACATAACTCAAGTATTATTTCAGCTGTAAAGAACCAAATATTCACAGTAAATTTGTTCGTGAACGATCTATTGATTAAAAGATCATTACAGTCAACTGTGAATATTAATTTGCAGGCTATCTGTGAAGAAACAGACAAGCCTAATTAAAGATCTTTATCTCTCGGATGACTTGCTCATCTCTGGTAAACCATATTTCTACTGTCTAACAAAACAGTTTTACAGACAACTTGGTAATTTCAGGCAACTATACTGTAAAATATCAACTGATGATGTACTCTGCATGTCATGAAAACCGTAACACAGAATAAATACCATACTTTAAAAATAATAGGAAAACATCTGCCTCTGAATGAATAGTCTCTCCCCCAGACTCTCACTTCTAAGATGAATTACTATTTATTAGCATAAACATTTGTAGTGGCCACTCAGTTGGATCAGGAAACTGAGCTGGATTAAAATTAACTTGACAAGACAAAAAAAGAATCGTTGCTTTCAACATGGATTTTAAGGATTATCTTAATTTCTCCTGAGTGATGGTATCCTGCTTCAGTCTCCTGAAAAGGACCATCCTGCCTGCTTTGAAGGAACTTTCTCATTTTGATTCTGAAATAAAACAAAATGGAAGTTCCTAAATCTCCTTGTAGAGGAGAGTTAGTATTTTTCAGCCAAAATATGTTCAGATTTCAAAAGCTGATATGTTTTTCTTCACAAGGAAAGGCCATTAAGGAAAAGCAGGCATTTGGAAAACAACATCAGCAGAACACTTTGTTTTCCATCTCCTAAACTCCTAGATGGAAATTTTTCAGCAGCTTTAGCTTAAATCCACTATAGACCTTCCACTATGGTTCCAGCACAGCACAACGAAAACTTGAGAGAACATAACCTTGTGACTTTCAGGATACACAGAGATCCCCATGTACATTTGTTCATTGTAATCCTATGCACGTGAATATTACTGTATCTCCTAAATGTGACGTCTGCCAGGTGGTACCAGACTGCTAGAAACCCAGTTGCTCAGATAACTTCTGGTGAACGAACACCACATGGGCAAGGCAGGGACTAATTGAGCTCTTCCACCTCTGACTTTGTAGTCATCTCTTCCCACGTTGGCTGTCATTAAGCACTACAGTGTATCACAGCTTACTCAACAAATTATATCCAAGGTCTAATGAACAAGTCATTGCTGTCAAGACCTCAGGCTTTTAGTCTTGTAGGAATAGCTTTTCCACAGCTCTATAGATCTGAAACTCCAGTAGTCTCCAGGTTTTTTGGGCAGATGCTTCAAAGTGTCCAATGTCGGGGACTCCACCACTCCCCTGGGGAGATTATTCCAATGGCTGATTGACGTTGTGAAAAATTTTCCTCTTGTGTCTAATCAGAATCTTCCCAGGAGTAACTTGTACCCATTACCCCTCATCTTTTCCATGTAACCCCTTGTAAAAGGGAGTCTCCTTCTTCTTTGTAGCTGCCCTTTAAATGCTGGAACATGGCGATAAGGCCTCCCCCACGCCTTCTATTCTCAAGGCTGAACAAACCCAGTTTTCTAAGGATCTGCCTAACATGGAGGAATTCCGTGGACAGATGAGATCTACCTACATCATCTCAGCTTGGCTCTAGCAGAGGGTGGCAGCCGGACAGAAGGGGTTCTAGCTCAACCTCTATCTATCCTTCACGGATTCTCACTGTGTGCACAGTCCCTGAAGATGCAGGCAGGTAAGCCCAATTTACAACAGCCCCAAGGCAGTGCATAATTATTCTAGAGGCCACCCTAGACTCCAGACACTCCTGAGAGGAGAAAAGCAAAAAGGTAGCAATCAGGCACCTTTTCCTTTTCACTCATGCTTAACAAATCTCAGCTGGAGATTAATTATTCCTATGTAATTATGCCAAGTTCTGAAATAATGATCATGGAGACAGGAGACACTAAAGGGAAAATAAACCGTAACTATAACTTTCTTTAAATCCCTGATTCATAATGAGGCTATAAATAACATAAAAGAAATCCATAAGGGTAGAGCACTAATATGTAAGTAACAAACTGCCTCCATGTAGTATTAGCTTCTGTGGATTTCTTCATACAGATAGATTTGAGGGTGGCTTGTCTTTTCTAATTTTTTCTCTTATGTGAAAGCTAGATTCGCTACACTTTGAAATATAAATAGTAATGAGGTCATAAAAGATACTGAAATGAATGAGAGTCAAAGAAAGAAGCAGATAAGGAGAGAATTCAGACTGATAAGCAAGTTGGTAATCTCAAAATGTGATGAAGTTGGGCTAGACACTAACAGCCCCCAAAAAGAAAGCAACCTTAAAAAACCCCCAGTAGTCTTTCAGCTCAAAATCAGGTCACTGTAGTATGTAGTGAAAAATTACTGTCAGAGAAGACAGATGATGAAAATGAAGCTCAGCACAACCGTTGCCAACACAAAGCGATTGCAGGGAATAAATCATGGCAATGAGAGGCAGAACAGAACTGTTAGGTCGTCTACTCCATGTCCCAGCAGTGGATGGTTGTGTTTTCTCAATGCCTTTTTTTAGTTTATGCCCATTTTAAGTGACCCTTAGACACAATGACTTCTGATACTTCTCTTCCAAGTCTACCTATGACCAATTAAAGTTTCCCAGTAGGAAATGCTCATTTTTGCACAGTCAATTTTGGTAAAATCCAGTTTGTTACCCATAAATATATTCTGTCACATTAGCTGGAGTATTCCACACTCTTAAGTTTTGCATGGCCTGTATGCAGTTATGAAGATGTTCCTTAGAGACATTCTGGCAAATTAGATTCAGTTTCTGCATTTGATTTTAAATCCAAGAGAAAGAAAATCTTGGGCACATATTACTGAACTAGATTCCTACAAATTACATGCCACTGCCTTTTCTAACTCAACCATCCAACCGACTAAAAAAGAAACTACCTGTCAGCATCACCCATTCACCTTCTCTTGCTTTCCCCTTGACCCTAGCTGGCAGTTGCAAACAACAGGGAATATATGGTGATTATTTTGTGGTTCTACCCAGTTCCCACTTGGATCTTACTCCCTCTCCCTTCTAGAAAGGTGAAACTCTCATTCATACCAGCCAGGCCAGAACTGGTCCCCTAGGATACAGGTTTCGTTGCAAGGTGAAGATACTCATATGAATAAACCACCTTTTCTCATCCACCTGCAGTATGAAGGTATGTGGGATATCAACTCCTCAGTGTTATCCCAAGCTATAAAAATAGAACTTGGTGAGGAGGGGGACAGGGATTAATTTTTTTTTTTTTCCCTGAGGATTTTTTTTGTTTGCTTTGTTTGGTTTTCTTACTTTGGAAAACAATCTCTGTGTGTGAAATGTGGTGATTGGTGGCTTGGGTAATATTGTTTTAACCCAGCTAATGTAAAAGTAACATTCACTCTTAATCAAATCAACAATAATTCATTTAGCTCAGCTAAGATATTTGCCTAGTTTACGTACATTAGAGTGATACATTGCAGTGTGATATGATATATAAAGAAATATTTCCCATATCTCTTCCAAATTAATTGCTTACATATACTAGTTTCTTATTAAGCAAAATTACAGTTCATGAGTCATTTTTTTGATAACATCCTTTAGTTTATATTCCTCCTCCTCTCCAAAAAAATGTAATTAATATTAATGCTTGAAATTACTTCTAGCACAGAAGACCCCTGTGTCTTTAATCATACTCATTTCTGGATCTGTTTAAAAGTCTTCTCTTTTTTTTCAGTCACAGGACATGACTGAAATTTTAATGCTGTCTGCAAAATGGTTATGTGCCACTGCTTTATTTTGTGTAATGACATTCTGCTCCCATATAACCCATTCACCTTAGCTGACTGCTGTTATGCATCCAGAAAAGGTGTCCTTATATAGCCACAATAGTATAATAATAAAAAAAAAAAGTCAACCTAGAAATTGGAAAAAGTTGGTAATGAACTTTTCTAGAGGAGAAACAAAAGGCAGGCACTAACCTGCTTTCTCACCCTGAAGATGACTGTTTGGTTCACGGATGAGGCACACAGGTAAAGTATTTGCTCAGTCTGTTCTCCTTTTTTTACAAAGTCAGAGAGACTAAATTTTATCAGCCTGGCACCTTTCACAAAGACTACGCACACCAGTGGATTTCAAAGATACTGTTCCAATACACTGAAGGAGCAACACCTCTCCTACCAAAGACCTTTGCCTCTGGGTCTTTAAAGAAGCTTATGATTAAACAAGCCTTATCGTGAATTATTTTTCTAAATGTCCGCTTCTTTGTAAGTAGGATGAATTGCTGGCTGCTGCATTAAGAATTCCTCAGAGCATCATGCTGAGTAAGATCACACTTAATGGTTGGTTCAGGCAGGTTCATCATTGCCAGTCAATGGGAGAAAGCTGTTTTATAGACACCACTCCCTCTGATTTGATGCCAGCCACAGTCCTCGTATTAAACGGGGATATTTAAAATCAATATGTCTTTTGTCCCTAGCTGAAACGAATAGACGACTTGTATTTTGCCAGGAGAGATGATGATGCACAGTCACTGTAGCAACCAAAGAAATGGTTACAAGCCCCCTCCCCAGGAGTTACTGAGGACCATGGCAGTGACTCATGTGACCTCGTCCCTCTTCATTTGGAAGAGGCAAGACCTGGCACTTCACAGTCCTCCCGGATAGACAAATGTTCAAGCAAGAGATGGTTCGATGAGGCCGATGTAATTCCCCGCCCCAGTAGTTTGGGAATTGCTTTGCACTGTTTCATTTCAGGAGATGTTTCAGGACATTTGGCAGCAGAGACAGACATCAGACACAATTGGACATCAATCCAGTACCTGTGGGGAAACTGCTACAGGGATGATGGCAGAAAGATGCTCTTGCATTTGCTTGAAATAAACAGAATCCAGCATGTCGACAAGGACTGTCTTCATTTCAAGCTGCTATTCTGTTTGGCCAAGCAATGACAGACAATTCAACCTAAACCTGCCTTTTTAGATACTTTTTTTTTCTGTTTGATTCAGCTAGGAGATCTTAAAGCTGAGGAGGTCTGCTGAAAGCATACAGCATATCTGGTCACCACATTACTGTTATACCTCTACTCTAATCGAAATTCATTTTCCACCACTTCATGAGCACCACAGTGTGTGTGAGTGGGGAGCCCAAGGACTGTGCACCATCCATGTTATTGAATTAGGGTTCTGTATGCTAATAGGCATCCGAGTTATTTCAAAACAGGCTTTAAAAAGACAGATGTTACCTCAGTGGCAACATCACTTTGGAAATTTTTACTCACTTGCAGTTCTACAACACGGCTGTTTAGAAGCCTGATAAAAATTCGTGTTATGAGAGTTATTTTATAATAGATTGGAGGCCTCTAAGTTTCATTTCAAGAGGCATTGACACTTTATTTGAGGCTTTAGCCTGAAGTGTTAATGCCAATAATGAGCTAATATTTCTAGGGCTGTGCATCATGAATTTTGATATCTTTTTAGCCACTGCTAACTTGAATTCTCAACTTGAGAATTACTGAAGGATAGTAAATCAGGATGATCAGTACTTTAACATATAGTCAAGTCTATGATACTGTGAAGAATGCTAGGTGTCAGAATCTGCCCGGGTTGTCTTGTTGGCCATTGACTTTCATAGGACCGAAATTTGGTAGAGTAGGCAGCAGTTACTGTGCCTCAATGGAACCAAACAGTGCAGCTCTTCCTGCAGAGGCTGACAATTGCATTTATCTTACACAGCAGTAATGAGATACCCCAACAAATGGGATTGGGGTCTCATTGCACTGAGATCAATCAAAGCAAAGAGGCAGTTCCTGCCATGAAGCATTCACCATGTAACTAACCAAGTCAAACAGAACAACTTCTCAAGAAGAAACATTAGAAGAAACATAGAAACAAAGTAGATTGCTTTGTTAAAGAGGTGGAAGAGCCGTGAGTAGGAGCGCAGCAATCCAGCCTGGTGCCCCCCACCTAGGCTCCAGTTATGTCCTGGATTCTCCCTCTTTTTTCTCCCTTTTTTACCTGCTGGTTGTACTTTCTGGTCAGTAACAGCCTATGAAACCACTCCTAAAAGCAAAGGATAAGGGGGAAGAGAGAGGAAGAGATGGATAAGCAGAGAGCAGCCCATGTGGGCAGTAAAGTATTAGATGATGCAGAAATAGAGCTAATGGACTCGAAGGCAGTAGGATAGAGAAGGCAGAGATGAAGCTTTATTTTTCCAGGAGCAGGGATGAGGAAGAGGCTGAATCACACTACAAAATTCAACTGGCAATGAGCACCAGCAACCAAAAACAGTGACTGATTTTACCAGTTCCTTTCCCATACCAGGAAGACACCCTTCCTTGCACTAACACTATAGCCATGAAGAGCATCTGCATTTAGCTACCTACAGTTCCATATAGCTCCCCTTTAGTTAGACTACCTGTATGCCTGCTGGGTTCTTGTGGTTTCAAAGAAGTTGAAATGGTCTGCAGAGAGGCAGTTGGCTCCATAATTAATCCCACACAGGTGCAGCAGGAAAGAAGAGAACTTTGGCTCTAGGATGTTATATTAGTGCAATATCCATTAAGATTTCTAGTTCTTGCACTGTGTGAGAGACAAATTTTCCTATTTTTAAAGTGTAAACACTTTGGGAATAGAGAACATTTTGGTTTTATGTTTAGACAGTGCTCTACAGTCAGCAGTCAGACAGGGAGAGAATTAATACCACAAAATTAATTGTTTCTCTGTGAGACAGCCTTTTACACAATTCCCTGTATTCGGCAAACACCCGTGTGGTAACGGAGAGGCACAATTCTTAACAAAAACCCCATGTTCTCTATTCTGCTCTGAGTGGGTGGATTGGACTGGAAATTCTTCTTTCTGAGAGTATTTTCTGAAGTTATTTTTTTTTGCTGCCGAAAAATCAGAGTTGAACATACCAGCTAAAGAGATGATCTCTTGACCCTGAGCAATAGATGTTACATACTTCACGCAGTGAATGTGAGGAACTACCATCTAGTTTTTCAATTCCAATTCAAAGCACGATAAATAAAGTTTAATACTACAACTGACTAGTTAAAGCTTTTGTGACTCCAGTCCTCTGCTCCAAAGGCTCCATAACAACGCCTATTCACTTTTAGATAGTCAAGGTTTTTTTTTTAACTTCTAAAATATGAAAAGACAAAGACTCACAATAATATTTATTTATTATCTTCTAATTTCTTAGCAGTTTGGAGTGCTAAGGGACAGGCTTGTCATTAGTTTTATCTGAGAAACTAAAGAAATTATGGAGGCTTCAAGCTTCACCAGATACACAACCAAAAGTATCTTTTCCATGTCCAATCGAAAAAAAATAATTGCAGTGGTACTAGTGACCATACCTCAAGGCAAACTGTTGTAAGACTGTTTTGTATGGGAATCAACTGCAGTAATTACTGTACAGCTACAGTTGTTCAATTAACAGTACTACAGTTAATAGCACCATTGATTGATGAACCAAAAAGTTGATAGGGTTTTCAATAATTCAAACCCAACCTGCAGTTTTTATTGGTGGGGGAACTCTTGCCTTGTTCTGAACTAATTATTTCTGTCTTGAGACTCTCCCATCAGCCTATTCCTTGCACTCCATTTCAGGCAATTACTATGTCTGTAGCAAAAACAGACTGCCAGAAATGACAGTTAGTAAAAACTACCCCTTTTAGAGAAAATGACTTTGCACATTCTGCTCTTTTGAGTATTAAAAATCCTCATTTTTCAGGCACCGCTACTGCACAGTAACTTTAAACTACCTGACAAGAATTTTTGAAAAGCTTAGTGTTTGAGAATGGCTTAAAGAACGACAGTTTGGGTGACACAGCTGAATGTTTTTGCATGTGATTATGGGAATTGTGTCTTATTCATCATCTTAATTTTGATACAAGCATCAAAACCAACAGTCGCTGCCAAAAATAGCAGTCTCCTGTTGGACACCCATACCCTGGCTTTCACATCCCATGCAGGTGATTGCCTTTACTATACCATGTTTTACAGTTACTCAACAATAAAGGATTATTTGACACCTCCACCCTATAGAGGATTTGATGGGAAACAGAGAGCATGGCAAAGTTTCATGGATTCAGGCCAGCAAGGCATTTAAGCAAAGGGGAAATGCCACTGGCTACACTAAAGTGATGAGTAAGTATAGGACATTGCCTGGTTCAGAAAAAAAAAAAAAAAGGAGAAGTCAGACTGTTTTGGAAGTTTGCTCAAGTCAGGGCTTATGTCCATGTAGCAGTTGGATATAAGACATATTTTAACGTGCTCATTCAGAGCTACCTGGTGCTCTCCGGAATTTAAACTACTTAGCAAGTTCTCTGTAATGCATACAACCCTTCAGACACAGGGCATTTCTCTTGTATAAAACAATTTAACAATTTCTTGAAAAGAACTGCAGTCACCTATATTATACAGCTTGTCTTCCGTTTGATAGATTACATGCTACAATGAAATATATACTTGTCCGTGTAATTCTTTCACCGCGTACTTGAGCAGTGATTATCATTTGCATTGCATTTTAAATTATCTTCCATTATGTTTCATGTGCTGTACAGATTTCTGTTGGCATTTGCAAGGCAGCCAGAAAATTACAGCAATTATTGAAAATGATTGTGATATAAACGCGATGGGCTTCCCCCTCCTCCTATCAATTTTCTTTGTATTGGTATATAAAACAGACTGCTACTTCAGCACCTAGAAAGGCAAACTATATTTTTCCTCCTCAACTATTAACTGTGCAGAGATAATAAATTCTACTTAGTTTTATCATTTTGGTAGCAGATATGCAGTCAGTATTAATTCTGAATTTTTTTTTAGGATTATCCTTTTTACTATCAAGCCATTTACTTGACTTAGGCTAGAATTATATATCTATTTTTATATAAGTGTACACTTACACGTATTTTCATGAGTATAACAGTCAACTCGTTATTCTTCTTTAAAAATATAATCTGTTTTTAATTCTATTATTGCTTTTCTGGTTCAGATTGAGGAGATTTTAACAAGAACTTCTTTGACTAATCTTTTTTATTACTTGATTTATCTTAATAGCAAGGACCTGTCCTATAAACTCATCTATCCACGGTTACATTTACATTCATGAGTAGTTTCTTAAGACCCTATGGGTACGCTCACGTGCATTAAGTTAAACATCCATGTGTTTATAAGAACAAGGTCTTATTTTGCCTGGGCTTTCTTAAATACAGAGCACTAAGAGTTCATTGTGTTCCTTTAAGGGGAGAAACAATTCCAAAGTGTTTGAAAAAGAGGATTACTGTTTTCCATAGCATACATAAACAACTGTAATAATTTTCATCATGTATGCTTAACTATAAAGCAAAATTTGTAATGCAAATGTCAAAACTATCGTATAACAAACTTGGACTTTGTGTGTTACTGTGAGTTTGACTGAATCTGACATTGTAAATGGCAGGAATTTTAATTACTTAAAATAATATCTGTATTATGATCTAGTTAAAGAGGATGTTGTTTGATTATAATTCAATTCTATATGTTTCTTTTTTATGCTTAGAACAGCAAATACATGCAATATCTTTACTGTGACAAGAAGGTGTCTCATACTAGTTGCTGGAAAAACAAACCAGAAAAGATCTAAATAGGAAAACTATGTTAAAACAAAACAGAATTTCAAAATAAAACCACAAAAAAGAAATAATTCCTGATTAAAACCGAACTTTGGCTCCATGTTATATCCATTGGAACAGCTACCCCGAAAAGATACGTACGGAAGTTCTCTGATGTGGGATACTGGAGTATGCTATGTCATGGTATTACAAAGTCAGCACCTTAAATTAAGCAGGGCTCTTATTTATTTACCTTTTCCTTCTGTTGTGGTTTTCTCTCTGAACTCCCTTTCATTTTTTTCTTCTCAAGTTGTAACTTTTTAAAAAAAAAGGCCACCAAGAACACAAATGAAGCACAGCTTATCCATGAGCTTAATTTGAACAAGCCAAGCACCTCTGTTATCTGCTTAATATCAGTAAAGGCTTTTACTCTCTGTCCAGCATCCTTACGTGGATAAAGGATGCTGAGACAGCAGGAAGCAATGCCGTGAGAGCTGGAGGTATACTAGAAGCAAAAACCAAATCATTGCTGAATGTTGCAACCTCCACTAATTCCAGGTGATTATTCTGACACGATTTTTGGCGCTAACTCTACTAGTTAAATTTCTGGGCTTCCTCCCATATGTGTTTCAATGTTTCTAGAGACCTACCTTCGCTGCTTAGAGCAGCCTTTCAGTACTTAAAGGGGGCCTAGAGGAAAGATGAGGAATCCTTTATCAGGGAGTGTAGTGATAGGATGAAGGGCAACAGCTTCAAATTGAAAGAGTCTAGATTTAGATTAGATATCAGAAAGAAATTCTTCACTGTGAGGGTGGTGAGACACTGGAACAGGTTGCCCTGGGAAGTTGTGGATGCTCCATCCTTGTAAGTGTTCAAGGTCAGGCTGGATGGGGCTTTGAGCAACCTGGTCTAGTGGAAGGTGCCCCTGACCCAGGCAGGAGGGTTCGAACTAGATGATCTCTAAGGTCCTTTCCAACCCAACCCAACCCAACCCATTCTATCATTCAATTATTTTGATGTTAGCATTACTTGGGTTTAGGTTAGCTGTACTTAGGTTTGCATGTGTCATTGAATCATCACTTGAGACTGACAGACACACAGAGAGATGGACAGCTTGAAACACCGCAGCTGTGTCAACTGTCTCACAACAAGTTCGATGCTGCCAAGCAGCAGGTGACAGCCCCTGTGCAGGCTTCTGAGCGGAGACGTGGCAACGCAGCACTTGAAGCCATGGTCCAAAAGAGCAGCCAAAACAGATGTCAGGCAGCTGCTCAGCCCCCCCATTCTGCTTCACCAAACGCTGGAACATCCCTGGAGTTGGTCCAGCTCCCACTCCTGTGGTGCCTCTCATTTACAGAACCACACAGGCAAACTTTACAACACCTCGTATATTATTTGGCTAGGGAGGAGTGAAAGGACAGTTGCGACGCATGGATCCTTATTACTGAGTCTAGCCAGATGAGCAGATGTCGCGAAGCTGCTTAGTATTATGGTTTAAAAATAGACATATTTTGACATATGCTGGCTTTAGTTGCCATGGGTAAGTCTAAACTGTATTTGGTTTTCTTTTTTTCTAAACAGTACTTTGAGTTATGTGAACTCAAAAAAAAAAAGCAGAAACCAGCTATGTTGCAGTCAAATATTTGGTTTTTAGATGTGAAGTGCTGCTGACAGAAATGTACAGTAAGGCATATGCACAATCAGGCAGTGTGATGGAGGCTAAGCTACCAGTGTCCTGCATCTGCCATTCATAAAGGAAACTATCTACCCAGTATATATCAATATAGGTTACTATAGTAACACAGAGCTTTTATTTTTCTTCATTTTTATTATGTAGAAGCCAAGGAACATGTTCAGACACTGAGTGCATTCATAACCCCATAGAAATGTCTGGTGACTGCTTTCTCCAAGGAACCTCTAATAGACTTGTTAACTGCTAAAGACTGCAATCTACGCTGAACAAGCAAAGAAACAGAGAGCAATCAGTCCTCACCATGATAACACACAACCATGATCCAGGCTTGTAGCCATAGCTCAGCAAAGATTACATCCAATGCCCTCCCCTACCAATTAAATAAAATCACTGTTGTCATTTTCTAGGGTAAACTCAAGGGACAAGATCCTGCAGCCAGGACCTTTTTGTGTTTCCTCGCTTGCTTTCCAACGGCAGCAATGGAGTAATCCCGAGGAGACATGAAATGTGGATTAACACCATCACTTTGATACACAGGGGTTTCTCATCTCACTCCCTCTGGCTTGTTTTTACAGTATAGTCCCACAGCTTTGTTGCAAAAGTCATGAACAGATTTTTGTCAGCTTCCCCTGGCAGAACTCCCCAGTCCACTGGATACTGGGGAACCGCATGACAGAAATGATAACTACCCTGGAACGACTCTTTTTCTTATGAACACATCCATCACTTATGACTCATCTCTTTTCAATTCACTTTAAGCACCGTTTAATTTTAAAACCAAAACTTTGTAGGTAGCTTCAGGGCACCATAGACAAGACAAGCAGAAAGCAATGGTGCTCCAAGATTGTATTAGTTCTTACCAAGAGAGTTATGCCACACCATACCTAAAAATACAAGCACAATCTATTTAAAGCTCCGTTATATTTGCTCACTCTTTAGTTTCCTAGCTATGTTGTGGCTGAGTTCAGGAGCAAGTCTTCAATCTTGTGGCTCTGTGGTTAGAGGAAAAAGGCAGCCAAGGATCAAATTTTAGTTTTATGCAGCTGTACAGCAACACTTTGGGCACTCTGGAATTAAAGGGAAAAAATTAACTAGGCTTTGTTTGATTTCCTGCAGCAGGCTGCTTTATGGCAGGATTGAAGGATAGTCTGTGGTTAAGAAACTGGCTGCACGCTTAGAGGATGAAAGTTTGGTTCTTGAATATTGCAAAGGGGTTTGTATTTCCATGAGAAAATTAACTTCAGGCAAGGCTGTCAGAAGCAATGAATGATTTCAGCTTCCTCCAGATGAGGTGGCCCCATTGGAGACAACTTAGCGGACCTTGATTTTCTGGGAAACACTGAGAATCAGCATCCTCCCAGCTAAAAGTCCCTTTGTCTCCAGTTTGGGCAGTCCAGATTTCCTCCTCATATTCCTACATACTTTCGGAGAATCTAGGCCAATCTCTCTGCACCTCAGTTGTAGAATATGAGAAAACTTGTATTTTTTCCCCATCTTTTATATTTCTTTCTTGTTTTATTTTTGCCTGCTTAGCTGCAAATCCCATTTAACATGCCTGTGTATAGTGCTTGGTGTTGAGCTTTCAAATCCCATCTGAAGGATTTGCAATGTTACTAAAGTACAAGTATCTCAGCATCAAAATCATCCATTTTGATACATATCTTTTTCAGCGCTTTATCTTGAAAAATACTGTACACCTGCATTCAGTTTGACTATGCGATAGCTGGCATAAGGAAAACAACTGGAATGCCTTAGAAGATTTTTCTTGCTGTGACACTGTGGCTTTTCTAAGATTCCCTTCCCTACTCTTAGTGTTGGGGCCATGGCTTGGGCTGCGGGCAGAGCAGCACACAGGCACCATCAACTCCATCCCAACTGAGTGAACGGGGTCCCCGAGAACACATTTCCACTGATAGAAGATGAGCAGATGCTTTAGTGCTCACATTTCTGCCACCATCTCCTCCTTGAACAGGAGGACACCACAAGACGCACTTTGAAAAGCCCTAATCTGCTTTAGCACACTTCATTAAAATTGAAATCTGGTAAGCTGAAATATGCTGCATTTTAACAAAAGCGAAAGGATTTGAGGAAAATAAAACATTATCTCAAGCTGTTCTTTACTTGTTTGGGTCTGCAAAAAGGAAAAGCAGCCCTATTAGCCCCGACCCCAGCAAAGTGGGTCCTTGTAGCTCATTCCCTGTAGCACACCCCGTGGGAAGCTCTGGTTAGGAAGCCAGATGCAGGACAAGAAGATGTCCCCAATGCTCTACTGCCTGCAGGGTTTTCCTGGCCTCACCAACACTAGGAAGAAGTGTGCTGTCGCTAGACGTGTGGGTAGCTGCTGGTGGCTGAGGTTAATGGCTTCTAGCTAAGCCTTGGCCTTGTAAACTGCTGTCTACAAACAATGACATTTCTCTGAAGATTTTTAACATTTCTGTCACAGGCTTCAGGGCTAGATCAGAAATAGCTCAAGCAATGCTTTGCCCTGTGACCTGCCATCCTCATGGCAAAGGCAGAAACAAGCTCTGTGATCGCTCAAGAAAAGAGTCTGGCACTTCAGGGGAGCGGGCTTCTTATCACTTAAACAGTTCAAACTTTAGCAGAAATAAAGCTATTTACTTAGGGATGATTTATTGCAATCATGACTGTTAGTTCTAATTCAGAGGAGGTAAAGGCAGCAGATCTCCCTGCCCATTTCTATTGAACTTGTTACGCATGTTCCAGGCTGTTAAACTTTGGTAAAATACTAAATAGTCCACAAGCTTTACTACAAAGCATTAAAAAAAGGCCCTCATCTACTAACTTTTGAATTCTGCTCTGAAATGCAGGGCTTTCTAGCAGCTTTGTTTAAATTATCTGAGTTTAGAGAGCACTTAAATTCAGCCTTGAACTGACCTTGCTGTACAAACTGTCGTTTTTTTTTGGCACTGAAGCCTCAGGCTGCAGCTTGCTCCTCGATCTTTCCAAATGCATCCCCTGAATGCATCCCCTGGATATTCTCAGACTGTTTCCTGCTCAAGTGCAAATGCTTGGCCAAAAGTTTGTTCTCAAGGAAGCAGTGCAACGAATTATCCCTTCTTTGAAATGGAATAGAAACCACAAAATAATCTACAGGTTAAACCGGGAGCTCTTGGGAGCTGAGTGGATATAGGAAAGACTTGGAAGTTCTGCCTTGGAAACATGAGAAAAATGTGACCTTCTAATCACCACATGATCTTACCATGCATGCTTGCAGACATCTGGTTGACCACATATAGCTACTTCCTGTAAAAAAGAGTGAAATTAAAATTTGTGAGCCTCAGGAAACTTTAGCATTTCGACGTTTTGCTGGTTCTAAAAGAGGAGGCAGATGAAACAATGACCCCTCCTCTTCAGTTTAATGCTGACCCCACAAAGTGAGTATCTAGACTCTCTCTGGCAGTATTTTTGAGAAGAGAATTTTAGTTTCATAGAAATAATGGAAAATTCTAGTGGAAATGCCTTTTTCTACTAGAAGAAAATATTTTCATAGAATCACAGAATGGTAGGGATTGGAAAGGACCTCTGGAGATCATCTAGTCCAACCCCCCTGCTAAAGCAGGTTCACCTAGATCAGGTTGCCCAAGATCATGTCCAGGTGGCTTTTGAAAGTTTCCGGAGGAGATGACTCCACAAACTCTTTGGGCAGCCTGGTCCAGGGCTCTGCCACCCTCACAGGAAAGAAGTTTTTCCTTATGCTTAAGTAGAACAGTTTGTGCTCACCCCACATCCTGCAATGAAGAAAGAGGAGAAAAGGGATTAAAACCAGCTTCAGTTACTTGCAACTATATCTGTGAATATTAGAAAGCTTAGGGAAAGAATATAAACCACGTGTCTTTAATTAATGGGAAAAATCTTACATTTTTCCTAACGTGCAAACCAATGCACAGGGCACAGTGGTGTTTGTGTTAGTGTTCTTTTATTGACCTTCTATTTAAAAAAAGATCTATGCTAGAATAAAGCCTAGTTTAGCAGCTATTACTGTGTCACCCATTCTGGGGTGAGAAAAATTTGAACTACAAGGTTTCTGAAAGCCCGGCTTCCCAGAACTACTGCTGTGGTGGCACTTTGCCAGACTGATTTACAGACAAGACTCACTTTTATTTTTCCAAGCTGTCTTCTGCTATCACTCTGGATACCCAGATGTCATACATTTATGAGTTCTAAAGGGGTTCTGAAATAAAGATGATGAGCTGCCTGCAAAGATATGCAATCTCTCATTAAAAACAACTACTGTTTTGGAGGACTGGTGGATAGCTAATGTTTAAAAAAAGAATTCAGACGTAATCAAAAGGGGTAACCCTTACAACTGTACATTTTAAAATCTGGTTGAAATGTTACTTATAAACTGAGTAACAAACCGTCTGGTACTGGAGCAGAAGTGAGTTAAAGCAACAGTCTTTAAAAAAAAAAGCATCTCATTTTGTATCATAACCTTCAAACTGGAAAAATCAAGTAATTCATAAAAGAAGAACTTGTTGACATAATCTGCTTAGTTTTACCAAGAATTCCTGTCCTGAAGTGTTTATCACATTAAAGGCAGAGCACTGTGATGAATCAGAAGCCTGGTAGGAAGCTGAGTAGTGTGTTCAGTTTATGTCTTAAAAGTACTACAAGGCTCTGTGTTAGATTAAATGCTTAATGTATTTATTAGTGGTCGGAGTGGAAGGTGAGCAGTGAAGCAAGAATATTTGCTGATGATAGGAAGTTATTACATGAGAAGCAAAAACTTCAGTGCTGGAGGGAAATGTTTACTTGTCTAAGTTCAAAAGCTTGAGTGTAAGAAAGGGATGTGATAATCACTATGTAGCTGTCGTTAGTGGCACGTAAGCATCCTTCTCTTCCTGTATATGGACATACCCATCCAAAAATGACAGAATTTAACAAGCAGGTCAGATGACGAAGTACACAGGGAAAAACGCTGATATCAAAATCCAGAGTAAGGCTTCAGCTAAAAAGGATGAGTAGAATATTCATTAGGTCATTTTTAAAAAGATATTGCAGATTAAATGTGTAAGATGTTGAGAGAAGGGTAATAAGAATGGTCAATGGCATGGAAAAACCTCTTGCTTAGAATGACTTTAGAATTTTGGAGACTGTTTCCACTAAAGAACTTTAATAACTCCGGACACAATAATAGAAATATTTAAAGTAAGGGGTCATAGGTAAAGAAGTAGATGGGAAACCTCTGCTTTTTTCTGTGATTATTCAAAGCTGTGACAATTGATGAAAATTCAAATAGCATAAAAGAGTCTATTGGAAAACTGAATCTGGCAAAGTGGATGATAGTGACATAGGTTAAACAAATATTTGAAATTTTGATAGCACAGTTTTTTATCTTTTTTTTTTTAAGCATTGGAAAAAATACAAGTACTTCAAAGTTTATAGCAATCTCCAAATAGCAGAATGACTAAGGTGAGAGCCTTCCAGACACTCACCACCCCTCTGAGATATTTTCTACATGTTCTCATGTATCTGGCTGCAGTTTGATATGCTGATTCTTCATGGCAGTCTCTCTGTTTCTACATTACCTATTGCCATCAGTGAATGAAAACAAATAAAAAAATCTTCTCTTCCAAGAGACTAAGTGTCAAATTTCAGCCTGACTGTTAGAATAAAATGACATCAGCTTTAGTTAAGGGAGACGGTGAGGTATCTTCTAATATACTCAACCAGCTCCTTAATCTCGATAAAGATGCTTTTATAAATATGTATATTGTCTCATTAAGGGCATTTATTTTTTGGCTCTGCCAGGTAAGAACAAGACTGGAAATCAGGAGCCAACATAAAATGATTCTAGGAGGCATCCAGAAATGCATAGCATAATTGATAGGGAAAGCTGGAAATATTGCTGGTTTGGTTTTCTGGTATGAAAGCTGGTCCTGTATTTAGCTCTGTTAGGATCTTCATAACTGTGATGGGTTATCTTATCAAATCACTAGTTTCTTGATTGCTCTTTGGATCACTGTCACAAAAGACCTGTGGATGGGAAGGTACAGATGGAGGTCCACAGCATGCAACTTTGTAGGGCTAATATAACTTGAGGGTTCCTCTGGAATTCGGGCCCAAAAAAGCCCGACACAATAAAAATAATATATGCAATGCAGGGGTATTATAGCACAAAGTCTATGCCTGGCAGTACTTTTGAACTTATTTTTCTGTTAACTCCTTTAAATATCTGCCAGCTTCAGTTCTTATACACAGTGTCCTGAGGCATTAATCTCCTTAATAAAATGCTATGCATTGCCACAGAAGCCAACACCACAAAAAAATAAAAGGGAACCTGTGCTCAGATTTCATCATAAAAATGATCTTAAAGAATTGCTGAGTGCAAGGCTTAAATTGTACAAAGTTTGCTAGCTAACTCCCTCCCTGGAGATAGAGTAATAATGTGGATGTCCTATGAAAATAAGCAACTGCAAGACCATGCAAGCTGAAAACATAACTAGAAGAGCTAATAAATGCATGATTACTGAGTGTTTTTTGCAGATTCTTTGCTATTGCCAGTTCCCATTGTCCCATTGCCATCAATCTTGCCACCACCGCAGGATGGTGGACCCTGTATGGTCAGAGAAGGAGCTCCAATGGATGCACAAGCAATTTTGCATGTGTAAAAATGTGCATGTGCTCATGCTTGGTACGGCTGTGCCTACAGTGCTGCCCCAGAAATTCAGTTTTGCTGTATATCAAGGAGCCATGGGGCCAATTACAGAAACCCCTGTGCCCACGGCAGGTCCCACACATGTGGCCAAAGCTGCAGACTGCCCCGAGGGACTTGTTACCCCATGTACAGTTCCCCAGCTTCACCCTTCACCTCACCACACCATGACCAATTAAAACCAGCACAAAGCTCTTCCTTCCAGTCCAAGAAATGCAACGGGTGTGTGGATATAGAGGATTGCTCCCTGTCACATGCCTTGGTACTGGACCACCATCCCAAGCTATTGAGACCTACTATGATACCAAGGTCTGGCAGATGTTATCATGGAGAAGGGGCACTGTAGTAGACTCCTAGTGCTTTGGGACAGTTCAAGAAGGTACAGAGCTCAAGATTCAGTATTTTCACTATTTGTACCTTTTTCCCTAAGGAACTCCTTTTTTCCTCTTTTTCTGACCATCTCCCCACTGTATCACCTAGCCTCTTCCAAGCTCCATCAGAAATCCCTTCTGCCACACAGAGAATCATCTCAGATAGCAACTGCAGGTAGAAAAACAGTTTCTGAAGGTGTAGGGAGGCAGCAGGGCCTGGTAAACTAACTTACAAAACACGAAGAGCTGCCAACGTGTGCTATGGCTTGCTGAGCACTGCAGGGAGGAAAGAGAGGACTTGTACTGCACGAAGGCTTTCTGATGGCTGGGCTCTCTTCATGTTCAGCACCAAGAGCATCCTGACACGTCTGTTTGGTTCTTGAATCCTTTTAAATACTGTGACAAAGAGAGGATGTATGAATGATCATAAATAATTCATTTCCAAGGCAGATTAATTCCTTAATATCCTATGTAAGATACTATGAGGCACTGCAGGTTCGCTGTCCTTCATTTTATCACGCCATGCAATCACATTCTGCTAGAGACACTCAGAGACTAGCAAGACATATAAAAACGGGATGGGACTACATGACCTAAACAAGACAGACAAATACATTTGGATTGTAATTTCTGTTAGTTGATAGATCCTACGGTGGTTTTCCATCAAATAACTCTTTCTTACGCTCCCTGGGAGAACATTTGTTTATAGTAGCCTGTCTGTTCTTCATATCTTTTTTATTGATATAGCAGGAAATATGAGAGCTTGTGACCAATGTATCTACTGCATATGCAACGTGTGCAGGTTATACATAGTTGCAGAATATATGGTAAAGCATTTTTATGTAGAATATAGCAATGTGAAATTGCTTTCCAATTCTTTTGCTTCCAAATGCCTTTGGTAGGGATCCATGTGTTTTTTTCCGGAAGATTATTTCTGGCACAGATAATGATGCTATAAGCATGTGAAAGCTGTCATTTCTGGTTAAATCTACATGCTGAAAAGGTTATTACTTATCAGTATCTAGGCAGTTTTTCTCTGTATAATTCAGCTGATCAGGGACCGGATACTCCAACTCTGTAAATTGTCACAGTCCCTGAACAAGTCACTCTGACTTTAAAGCAGGGTGTTAATAGCTGTAAATGTTTGTTTTTACTAAATTTTTCCTTCCTATTTTTCTTTTTTTAAATCAGAACACATTATTTTCCTTCTTTATTTTTTCCATTAGAGGATCCCTCCCAGGCCCTACTCCATAAACAATCATTACCTCCAAATTTCAGGGAGTAATTTCACAGGTATTTTCACAGCCAGGTATTTTCTGACCAAGGAGACAAAATGATCTAAAAAGCTATCATGAGCAGAACTAGACATGTTAGCTTTGTAAAAAAAAGTGCAGTATCTCTTGCCACTCTCCTTCCCTCAGGAGAAATGGAAGCTCATACTCCATACATCTAAGTAGCAAGCCTCTAAGCTGCAGATTTGTTTGAAGCACGAAGCTGCCCAGCTTAGGAATGAAGTGTGGCACTGTCTCGAATAACTGGTCACATGTAATAGCAAAACTAGGATGAGTCCATAAGGACTGGCATCCAAGACTGTTTCACGCAGACAGGTATTTGGTGTGACTTATATTTGAAGAATCAATAAATACTCATTGATTAGACTTTCCTTTTCATAACATCCAAATGATTGAAGCTACTCACATTCTTTGTAGCCCACTATTTTTCCTCTAAGCTTATATTTCTCCACCAAGTAAAAATGGCATAATTCCCCAAATGTGTAAAAGGTCCCCACAGTTATTGCTAAAATTTCTCATATAAAAAAGGAAATTATGTTGCCCAGAGCCTGGGGATTGAACACAATTTTCCAGAGTCAATCAGACAATCCTACTTTCCTATAACACAGAGCTTTTCAAATCAGCCACACAGCATGGTCTGCGCCAGTATCCCGAATCTAATTATTTTCCCGTTTATAAGAGGGTGTGAAATAAACCTACTATCTCTTTACATTGCACTTACACTTCTAATTATATCTACAGCTTGTTATCAAAACCATAATTAGGCGAGGTGCCAACAGGTCACGGAGCTGGGTTAGTAACTGTGGTGGGGCTGGCTAATTGCCTGCAGTTAACTCTCGGGCTGATGCACCCAAACCGCAGTTGTTGTGGGAAATCCACGCAACCGATGCATGGTTTCTGCTTCCCCAGCAGTCTACCATTCTGCTCGTTTTAATTTCACTCAGCTACCCCTCTCCTTTGAAAGATAATTAAACAACGGCTTATGGTAATAGTTACCTCTGCTGTAGCCTTCACAGTTTATTAATTAAAAAGAAATATCCCATATCTTACTTTCTAACAAGTAGGGAGTTTTAGCAAGCTCCAAGTTAGCTAGTTGGATTACTAGTCCCTCTGGAAGAGTTATGTGAACATGATGCCTGGTTGAAAATTTAGGCACTTATTAATTAGTTCAAACTCATTAATTTTATTCATGTACTGTGTGTGTTTTTTCTACCCTAGAAACAAAGAGAAGTCAGGGACTGTGATTCTGCTGCCCTTGCTCTCTGCAAGCACTCTCTAGACAAGTACTCGTGCTCCATTCATTGGGATTTCTGGTTGAACAAAAGTGGGTTTGAGGCTTAGATTTCTTTACAGCACATTTCGTAGCTGGAGCTTTTGCCATTTATGTCAGAAATCACCTGGCCTTTCCTTGTCTTTTTGCTTTGAACTGAAGTCAAAGGTGCATGCAACCACACATATTTGGGTTAATTCTGAACTTTCCAGATGGGGACTCATATTTCACAAGTGCAATTCAAAGCAGTATGTACCTTTGATCAGCTCATTACAGTATGTAGAACAGAGAACCTCAAATGCAAACTAATTCCAGCCAATTTTAACCAACTTAATACATATTTTCTTTTTTAATATTGAAACTAAGTCTACTGATGGGCGGGGAAAATCAGGGCTACTTAATTCAGTCTGTAACATGGAAAAGCCTGCCTTTATCACAGATGATACCTTGCCTAACTTGATATCCGAACATCTTTAAACCACTGTGCAAGTCTGGATTCAGACCTGGAGCTAAACATGATGTGTTTAGCTATGTGCAATTCCCATACAACACCATCCTAGGAGAGAAAGGCATTTCAGAGGCCACCTTCTCCATCTGAGGAAGGCCAAGTTAGGTTCATAACCATCACATTAGACGTTCATCCAGCCTCTCTTCAAGATGTTCAGTGGTGAGGACTATAGCTCTGCTCAGGTGACCTATTTCAGTGCTTCCAGAACTTTACTATTGGTAAGCTTTTCTTACTACCTGCTGTGACTCATTCCAGTTTTAGCCCATTATTTCTTGTCATAGTGAATCAACCTAAAATTCTGCGTTTTCTGAATTGTTATTATGACTTCAGAAGTCATAAAATGCTGTAATTGAATCTCTATTGTGACTTCTGTTTAAATGTTAGGCTTTTACAGTTATCTTTTAATAACTGTGTATCCACTATATTTTTCTAGGAGCCAGCTAAATCATCACTAAGTTGTCCTCTGATCTTATGTCTGAGACTCTGGCATTCTTAAATTATTATATGTAAACATAAATACTGTCATTACATAAGCAAATGGGACTCTCTTAGTATTGCAGCCCATATTATTATTATGTTAATCTTTCTGTTGTAATTGAAGGACCTTTTTCATCGTTAACACTTCCAGTTATAGTACAATTGATTTGTTGGTCAGAGAATTGCTTTTTTTTTTTTCAGTTTTAGCAACAGCCTTGATTTAGAAGAATTTTCCAAGGCAGTGGAAACATATCGGCTATGTAGAGCTATGTTTAGAGCCATAGCTAAATGTTGCAGTCCGTAAGTTGTTTACATGTAACACCATATCTAACAGAGCACAGCGATGTACCTTTTCAAAGCTGATCATGTTTAATTATACATGCCTGACAAAACTGATCTTTTTTGTTTCTGCAAAAAGCTACAATTCTAATATTGATCAATGACTACCCAAAGGATGTATTTTAACTTTCTCAATAATGGGTTACTGTATTTATTCAAAATTATAATTTTTACCGTACAATGGGCAAAGTCACTTACAAAATGTTGTTTCTGGATTGACTGGATTTCCTCAAGACATTTTGTACGTAGAAGTTTAAGTTATGCAAAGCTTTTTAATTATTCAAATCATCCGAGTATACTTAGCAAAACTGAGATTCAATGTGGACTTCTAATGGATAATGCCGCCGGTGTGAAGACTTTGTTTCTAAATTGCATTTCTCATCACAATATTTTTGCATAACCTCAGCTGAAAAAAAACTTGTTCACCCAAATGTGAGCAGACAAACGAGCCACAAGAAAACAGATTTTTAGACAGAATATTGTTATCTAGGCCTAGTTTCAAATACAGCTGAGATATGTCAGCCTCTTCTGAATGTAGAAGGAAACTGATGAAGATCCCCATACATTCCACAAAGATGTCATGCTGCTAGGAAATTGCTTCAAAACACATTCCAAAAGACAGAAAAACAACAAAAACCCCACAACTTCTAAAAAGGAAGTGCAGAGAAATCGTCGAGATTCCATCGGTCTCCAGAGAGGGGATCCATCAGCTGGCGCAGGGGTCCTGACAGATGCCTCACTTTCCAGGCTCCTTCTCAGAGCTAATGGAAGGGCATGCAGGGAAGTGCCTCCAAAGGATCTTTTTCCTATCCAAAGATAATTGCCTAAGCTAAGTGAAATGCACCTCTCCTGGACATTTCTCTTTACTGAGGGAGCTCAAACAGCTTTAGACAGATCCTAAATGCCTGGCTTGGCCAAGGGACTTGCCTTTCAAGTGGATGAAGATACAGGGGAAAGAGTATCATTCTCAGTGACAGACTGTAAGAACAAAAAATCTATGCAATACGATCTATCTGTCTATCCACAAATATGAATCCCTGTAGTTGGAGGCTTTTTTTTTTTAACACAAAAAGCATAAAACCATCTTGGAAGCAGAGACGAGACGACAGCCTTTTCCTCCTCTAGATGTGTGCCTTCAGCCATGGTTCCCCTCATCTTCTGCCCCACAGTTCTCAAGCTATTTTCTTCTATCTCCGAGCTGAAGAATAAAGAACATTCCCCACCTCCTGTAGGACAGTCTAAGATGTATCTCAGTAACTATGGTCCTCTCCTGTGGGGTGGCAGGTGGATCCCACCTCACCTCAGCTTTTCCAAAGAAAACAGTGAGTTAGTTCCCAGAGTTCTGAGAGGTGACTCCAGTTGTGAAGCCATTTTAGACTCAGATTCCTAAAGGCATGCGAGAACTATAGGTAAATACCCAAAATAAGGAGAGAGGAGAGGTTTTACGTATCCTCCTGCACAGCATTTTACCTCAAGCCAACAGAAGTTTCTCTCTGTGCAGTGCAGAGGCTGTTTTGCATCCTGTGCAGGACTCGTGAGATGTTGTTACACAGAGAATTTGGCATCTCACTCTGCCTTCTGAATCCAGGAGCTGGGAACCCAACACCCCCCCCTCCCCACGGCAAGGCTCCTCATTATCGTCCCCAGGTCCCCCAAGGGATCATCAGACCTGCTTTTAAGACTAGTTAAGTATTTTATTAAACAACCCAAGACTGGAGCTGGCAACTGGGTTCGCTGTCTTTTGGCCAACAGAACATTTTATAAGACTCAGTATTTTTCTGAATGGCATTAATTGTTATTTCCCCTCTCAGCTGTGCACTACACTTTGTGCTTTTTGTCTGCCAGTTTTATACCAGGGCAGCTGCAGTTCACTTTTTGCTGTTTGCAAAACAGGTCTCTGATCGCTTGGGATGGCAGACAGTATATAAATATGAAATGATATTGAAAAGCTTACCCAGTTAGCTACTTGTAAAACTCCCTGCCAAAGCAATGTAACATTTCAAACACACTTACATGCGCATAAAAGGAAAAAACAAAGAAAAAGTAAAAATAAACTCTAAAAATTATGTGTTAAGTTGTTTTCCTTTATTCTTTGACAAATGTACATATATGATTTTTTTAAACAGTAGTTTAATCCTAATAGTGGAGTAGTGTACATAAGTCTTTAAATAATGAACATTTACTTTTTTCAATTATTGTTTACAGTGAAGAGCTGGGAGTTTACATCCAGTAAAATATACTTGATTCTGAGCAACCTTTGCTTCAATAAATGAATATACAAACCAAATCCATGATGCAGCAGTAGGATAAAATAGAGACTGTTGTTACAGCCTACAAAATAAAAAAAAGCTACTTCCATTCTGCACAACTGCACAATAAATGAATTTGAAGTTACAAAGCTAGTTGAGATGGGAGATAAAAACATCTTATTCTTTCTATTTTCTCTTGTAGTGTAGCCCATAGTGTACACCATGTGGTATGCAAAATACACATGGAAGAAATAATCCTTGATCAATCAGAGGTTTCTCTACCATAACCTGATCCCAAACCCATTGAAATCCACGGAAAGGCTCTGCCTGACTTAACTAGGCTTTAGGACACGATAGTAGAAGATCTGTTTACATCACTAAACTATTTTACAATGTGCCTAACGAAGGAAGACAGAAGAGGATTAAAACAAGCATTCTTCCATTCAGTCTATAAACTCCTCAGGAGACAAGACTGATGTGAGGTCAGCAGCACACATATTTTCAGTGAGTCATGATTTTAGGTAGCACGTATTTGTGGGATGTCTTCAGAGAAGACAGATAATGTAAAAGCTGAAGTTTTAAGTTCTTTTTGCTGGGACACTACTTCTGCTTCCCAAAACTGAACAGAAGGAAAAGCACTATGAATTTACTTTTTGACCAGAATATGAGTAGATGTATTTACCTGGCCGAAACTAAAGCTTCTTAAATATCTTACATATGAAGACCATGAACGTTTCTTTGGAAAAGCTTAAGAACACATCCCAAAACTGCTCAAGATTACTGGCCAATTTTAAAGAATTTCTTGTCATTGCTTATTAGTAATAAAAAACGGTAATCATAACGTTATCCACTTAACTAATATTTTGTCCAGAGGAAAGTTCATGGAAGAAAACATTTGTGCACACAGACCTGGAGTGACATGCTAGTAAGTCTAGTGGCTAGAGAGATGTTAGGATGAAGGTTGGACTTGATGATCCTGGTGGTCCTTTCCAACCATGATTCTATGATTCTAAGTCTTTTCACCAAACCATAAGAACAGAGAGAAGAGTAAGAAAATTAGACATAGTAAATCCAACATCACCACATGACACATTTTTGTACAAATTAGGTAACGTAAAAAAACCTAAAGTTTGTAAAAAAAAAGCTGTAACCTGGGTATGGTAGGAATACAATGTTTTTCAATGTTTCTTATAATCATTCAGCCATCTTTGGCCTTTTCTACTCTTTGAGATCCTTCCCATTACTGAGTAGTACAGATATGCATCTCAATGGATAAAATAGAATATTGTGGACATGCAACACTTAAAAGCAACACCTTTTCCAGCTGTCTGCTGGTTTACTCTATGGTCCTCTGAATCTGGAGGGGAAACTGGAGCACAGAAACAAATTAACCTAGAAAAGACCATGCATTCTGCTAACAAGTAAGAAAAGTAAAATGAAACCGCCAATTTTCCTCATTAAATTATCCCTTAAGATTTGTTTCACAACATATGATGAGTTAATTTTTAAGGTCTGTATTTTTTTTTCTGTGGGAAGTCTATCTGAAAACAAAATACTAATAAATGTGGTGGGAAGTTCCTGAACTTCCAGAACTGCAGCAGGAAATATTTGACCTTAAAAGACCCCTAACTGTGATGTTCTCATCAGGGAAAAATATCACTAAGCAGGGTCTACAGTGAAACTGTCTTACAACAGCAGTGTGGAATTTTAAACAAAATATGTCAGGAGTAATTAAAATCAGAAGAACGATCAAGTCTCAGTTAACATCCCTACATAAACAGCCACTACCAAAACAAGAAGCAAAAAACCCCAAAGATTATAGACAGTAAGCATTTTGTTTAAGACAATTTAGAGGTTTTGTGTGAATACATCCATCATTTATGCCACTTAAACTTAAGCTGTTCATATTCACCATTTTTGGGGCATCTTTCACAAAGTTTAATTACAATGCAGTAAATAGAAGGAGATTAAGAACATTTCTGTTGTGCAATAAAATTAAATTACTGACAGTTTTAGGAGGGATACTTAGACCTGTGGAAAGTTTGGACGGGAATTTCCTTACACATTTTGCCAAGAGCAAAGAATGCCTCTACTTAATCCACGGGAGCACAAAGTTTTCCTTAAGTCTAATGATAAATAAATAGATAACATTAAATAAAGTAATATCTTCCATTTTCAACTGTGCTACACCTCTCAAAACTGCACAGCAGCTTTGCTATCCATGGGTCAAACCACTCTCCAGAAGAGAACGGTTACAAAAGTCCAGAATATTTTGGAAGGGGCAAAAACAAATGCATGAGATTGCCTTGGAGCCTTGGTGAGCCACAGCTTATCTGGCAGAACAAGGGCTGGGACACCAAATTCATGTTACAGGCGTGGTTTCTGTTTTATTCTCCTTTCCTTCTTTCCAGATTCTTACTGAAAGAGTGGTTAGCCATTGGAACAGGCTTCCCAGGAAAGTGGTGGAGTCACCATCCCTGGAGGTGTTCAAAGAATGGGTGGACGTGGTGCTTCGAGACATGGTCTAGGGGTCAAGGAGATGCTGGATGAAGGTTGGACTTGATGATCCCAGAGGTCTTTTCTGACCTAAATTATTCTATGATTCCGCAGCTTCTACGCACTTAGGGCTGATGAGCAGCTCAGTGGAAATATGGTTTATTTGTTGTGATTGCCTCCTGGACGGGCCAGAACAGACCCACAGAACATAGCAAAGACACAGGATTGTGAAGAACAGTCCAAAATTAAAAATAAAAATAAAAAAAGAATGGATCACTTCATCAAGTTTTTACAGTTCATATACTTAAAAGACCACCATTCTCATCCTACGAAGCTCTGGCACCAAGTACTGGTGCCCTGAGATCACTAATAGGCCTTAACAACACAAGCAGCTCCACCTGGGATCCCCACCGGCCCCCCTGCCCCTGGGAGTATTTCAGCCCAGCCCTGGTCCTAATCCTGGTTTGAGCAGTGCCACAGTGGTGCCTGCTCCTAAGGCTCTTCCCAAATTATTTCTTGGTGCTCCTGGAGAAGTATGCTGCATATTGTCTCTGGAAGGTCCTGGGTTTTCCCTCTGGATGGGAGGGTGGTGCATCACTTCTCAGCTCCCTCAGGAAACAAGGAACTTTTTGCCCTCTATGTGGGTAAGTCCCAGCAATTGAAATTGCTAGGGGAACTGGTGGTATTTCATGTCTGGGTCTAAGATATGCTACTCTTTTAAAGCAAATGCCACACTTTAGGTCCTGATGCAATCCTAGTGTAATTTTGAGAGGCCTTTCGGGCTTAGAAGGGCAACACATCTGAAGCATCCAGTGTTTCTTTAATTTTTTTCTGTCTGTGTGAGATTGGCTTGCAAGACTTCACAGATTAAGGTTTTTAGGAAGGGTGGTTAAAGATGGAGTAAAACTAAATGCTAATTAGATGGTGGGGAAATCATACATGCTGACAGTGTGTGAATTAGCATCTTTGAATGGTTTTAATGTGGCTTTGCTATACTATAGACAAGTCCGGCTTGAAAAGTGCCATTACCACTTACTTCGTGAAACTTTTTTGAGGAGCTGATGTCTGACTTCCTAAAATAGGGTGGCACCTTAAAAAAGACTTTATAAATAAGCTCCCACCAAAGCCAAGTCTTCCTGACATTCAAGGTGAAAAATCCTATAGTCTAATTTTTCCACTTGAAACCTGGCTGATATTCCAAGTGAAAAGCCATGTGCTATTTGCTTCTTTGGAAAAATCACTTATTTACTGGCATGAGGAAGAGCTTTCTGGAATCCATACAGTGTGTGAATTCTGCAACTCCTAGCAGTGACTCTTTGGATCTCATCTTAGAGTGTGCTGGAGGCAAATTTAAACCACATAAAGACAAATGTTGACAAGTACAAGATCAAATTATTTTTGGTATCATCACTCTTCTCACTCCAAAGCATCAAAGGCAAAGTTATGGCTTTATTGATTATTTTTAGATACAAGACTGACTAATGAGAGAAATAATAACAGCTTACAAAATCTTGTTTATTTGTATTCTAAAGGACAAAAGCCTTTTAAAAGTTTTTTCCAAGATCAGGAGGAAGGCTTTACTTTGTATGAAAGGGAGAAGCAGCAACCCAAGTTGTGCAGTCTCCAGTACTTGAATTAAACCAAGATTCCACTGGAGATCTTCCAATCTTCTGTCTGGAAAATATGTGGCTTTAAGATCTTTCTCATTCAGTGTGTGTTGTGTTTTGTTTTCCTTTGACTTGCATTTGCTAATGTCGAACAAAATTATCACCAAAAATTCTTTGAGAAATAATGATCTGGGGATGTCATGAACTGAGGAATCATACTAAGAGTTATTGAAAACCTTATGTAGGCATAAGGGTTTGCTAGGTCTCTTAGAAAAGAACCGAGATTCAGAGGTGAATGTCATCATTTGCTCATGTGAATAAACCGGAAGATAAGATAGAAGAATCTGAAAGACAAAATGTCTAGGTTGTAAATGCAGATGGTTGTTTAGTACAAAGATAAAAGCATGCAGGAAGTGCTACTGCAAATGCTGTTTTCTTTCAAGATGTTCCTAACACAAAACACTATCAATGGGACATCATCAGGAAGACTTTCTGAAAAGGAGCCATGGAGCTTTAGAATTGAAAATATTTTGTGGTTTTTAAAACATGACTATTAAACCTGAAACTCATAAAAATTTGGGATGTTGTTTCTGTAAATAGTGGATGAACTCTTTCATGAAGTGGAGCTGACTCAGTGTTGCATATGAGTAAGAGCAGGGTGTGTGGTCAAATGGAGCTTTGCAGTATTGATACTTATGCTGAATAGTTACTGTTGCAGCAGTCTTCTTGATGTATATTCTGCATTTTTAGAGATGTTACACTTATTCACGTGATGATCGGAGGGCTGGAACACCACCCCTCTGAAAACAGGCTGAAAGAGTTGGGATTGTTCAGCCTGGAGAAGAGAAGGCTCTGGGGAGATCTTACAGCAGCCTTCCAGTACTGAAAGAGGGCATATAGGAAAGATGGGGAGGGACTCTTTTTCATGGAATAAAGTGGTAGGACGAGGGGTAATGGTTTTGAAGTGAAAGACTGTAGATTTAGATATTAAGAAGAAATACTTTACTGTGAGGATGGTGAGACACTGGAACAGGTTGCCCAGGGAAGTTGTTGAAGTCCCTTCCCTGGAAATGTTCAAGGCCAGGTTGGATGGGGCTTTGAACAACCTGGTCTAGTGGAAGCTGTTCCTGCCTGTGGCAGGGGGGGTTAGAACTAGATGATCTTTAAGGTCCCTTCCAACTCAAATCATTCTACGATTTTATAATCATGTCAGATGGACTCAAAGGCATGTAGGGGATGCTGGATGCTTACAATTGGTTTTGAAAGCTACTGTATTCATTGCTGTAAACGGTGAAGGAGAGTGCCAAGTGATTGGTTGTCACTGACCTGAATTTTCTAGTAAGTGGAAGGGCAAAACCGTGCATTCCTGACTTCAGTGATGGCTTGGCCCTTTCTGCATTCATTAGGAGTCTAGTCAGTGGACATCATTTTATTCACTTTCTTGTACGCCCATACCTGTGGTAAATTATTGTATTTCAATAGATGGTAAAACTACATGATAACATCTGTAATGAGTGTCTCCCTCTGCATTCCTCTGGGGAAAATACCTGAGCTTATTTCGGTTGTGTGGCTCTAGGAAGGAAATGCTGCCAAAGAAAATAAAAAGTGCTTGGACTGGAGAGTGCTGAGGTTTGAAACAAGCTTTAATACTTCTGTAAATGATTTCCCCACTCTTTGGACTACCTTCCAAGGAGACTGCAGCCTGACATCAATGCCTTCAGCTGGCTACAGTTCTGATGAAAGCCTGCAAGGAGTGGGAGGAGTAGCCCATATTACTTCATTCCTCACATGTTTTGAATAGTATGATTGCACTTTGTCTTTGCCACCAGTCCTTCCCCTGGAAGATCTCTCTCCCTGTGCTGTATGTCAGCATATGGAACGCTGCTTCTAATTTGAATTTGAGGTAACTGAATCAAAGGAAAGAAGCTGGAAGTCAACAGAGGAGTGGCTGGCAACTCCTGCAATGCAGGTGCAGATACAGAGTCAGCTGTGCCTCCTACCAGTACCCAGTCACCCCAGTGCTGCTGAGGGTCACCTTTCTGCAGCAGGCCTGGAGAGGCACCAGCCACGTCATCACCAAAAGAAAATGCTGCAAAGCAGCCAGTGCAGGGGGAAACCATGGGCTGGGGGAGGATACAGCAGGAGAGCAGGGAATGAGCGCTGAGGTGCTTATCTTGGCTATCAGAACCTGGAGGACCTACCAAATGAGCCTGTCTTCAGCTAATTGCAACTCTCCCCTCCTAGAATACCTCTACTAGGAAAGAGATGACCTGATGCTCTTGGTGACTGCCAGGGAATGGCTGGCTCTCCTTTATGCTACAGCAACCCAAGGGCTCATCCTTCCCAAGATCTGACAGTGCATGCAACAGGTCTAAAGGGCTGCCTTGCCTCCTGCTTGTATGCTCCCCCCTGTTCTGCTACAGCCCTGCAAGTAGGGTCAGAGAAGGAGCATGTCATGCCTCCTGCTGTCCTCTGAGGTGTAATCAAAGTAATTCTTGTGAATTTTCTGATTTCAGAGAATAGATTCAGGCAGCCAAAGAAGCAATGCCACATGACATACCTGTCCTCTTCAACCTGACAGATAAGACTTTTGAAAGAGTAATGTGACTATTCTTCACATAGTGGAGTTTTTTGGAGATACTTCAGCAGTTTTTTGAATCGAAAGGCAGTAATTTCGCAGCAAGGAATACCTTCTGTCTTCTGAATTAAATTTAACTTTGTTAAAGAGTAAATGTGCACTTAGAAAGAGCCTAGTAGCTGATATTTCAGCCAGGCATTTCTGAAAATGAAAGATCATATTTGCAAGGCCACTTGGGAACCTAAAAAAACAGGTGTCTAATGGGATTCACAGAAACTCCAGAGGAGGCAGGTCACTAATAAGCAAAAGACATTTTATCAGTCCCACTTTGGATCCACTTAAATCTTTCAAATTCGACATGAATTTCAGAAAACTTCAGGTAATTTGAAAAACTCAATTGTTGCTTTGAAATAACTCAGTAATATACTGCATCTGATTTACATCATATACAGGATACAACCCTCATGAGTTAACCCTTCTAGTGATTATCTGAGAATGGACTGAGAATGTGATTTGTCATGCAGTTTCTCAATAGCCTGCAGAAATGCCAGCCTTTTAGATCTTCCTAGAAATGCACTACATTTTGAAACTTCCTTTTTGACTGTTTAAAAAGAAACCATTCAAGTGTCTTCATTGCTTTTAATGTGCTCCTGCAAATTACCGCAACCCGGCCTGAAACAGTTTGTGGCTCTTAATTTGAGTCATGCAAAATGCCAACTTGTAATATAAGTACCTTTTTTAAATTCCAGGTTTAGAAACCTGAACAATATTTTGACCTATTGACTGACCAAAGATGAGAAGTATATTGTAAGAGATGTTTAATTTGCTCCTTCCACATGAGCTGTTCAGTATAATATCTGAAGCTGGAAACCATTTAGAAGGGTACATCTGAAAATCTGTTATACTAATTAATTATTTATGCTGTTAGTGAAAAAACCAAACTGATTAACTTGCATTCTGTTGTGATTCTTCAGATTCTCACATTTAATATCCTCTTTCTTAAATTACTCTAAATCTGAGGTAGGAGGAAGTCCTAACAGACTGTTTTTATGACTGAGTATATAATAGCTCACTCTACTTTGATAGAACTACCTGTAGAATATAATGCAATTTATTGCCAGAAAGATTATTAAAATCAAATCAAGTGCCTTAGTCACATTCAAGACTTGTGTAGATAGAGAAGAAGCTCCATTCTCTGATACAAGGTTTTTAGAATCTCAAACCACTTTTTTCTGCATTACTTTTCCAGTGGGTTTTCCAGTATGACCCAGGAAGATATAAAAGAGCTCAGGTACTGGAAATATATAATTCCTAAAGCATATATGAGCATGTAATCTTAATTCATTTCTTATGTGATCATAGGTATTATCAGACATACTTTTGAAAAGTGAAACTTTATATTGCTGCAGGAGCAACACGGGACAAAGAGAAGGAAGGGAATTTTGTTATTCCCTGGGGATTCTTTTCATCCTGAAAAAGGGATTTGCACCATATAATAGCATTAAATCACCTATCCCTGCAAGTAAACTCATAAAAGCCAGACTATTAGCAATGGAGATTGTAGACATGACAATAAATGGAAAGAAAAGATTCCTTTTTAACTTACTCAGTTAAATGTAACAAAATTGCTGTAAAATTTTGTCTTAAATACTTTATCCTATGTTATGCAAAGGGTCAAGGCAGGAAAGTGTAATTTTTCCTATGAATTCCTACTCATTTAGCTGTACAGGGCTTTCTTCTTGGCAGAAAGTCTTTGCCCATCCATCACCCCTTAAAAACCACAGGTGTAATTGGACTAGTAAAGCCTGACTTATGACAGCTAACATACTTAAAATGATTTAACAAGCTCATTTTACTATTGCATTTCATATGATGTCATTATATGATACTTATTAGCATTAAAGTTTGTTTACTATTTTTAAAAAAAGCTAGCATGTCTAATGGCAGTGTTAGAAATCTAATAATATAACAGAGGCTTAATTTCCATGCTACACAACGACGAGTGGGAACTTTTTCCCAGTTCTTCAGGGAAAAAGTTATCAAAAGATTTTAGTATCGTCTTCAGATCCTGGAAATGTCAAGATCTAAGGATATTTATCTTAGGAACCTTTGACAAGCCAGTAAGTAACATTGAAAAATTATTTTGGAGCAAACGAGATAACTGGCATATTAGTTTATGAATTGCTTCACTTTCTCCATTTGAAAATGTGCTTTCAAGTGCTTTTATCTGTCTTCTACTCATGGCTGTATATTAAGTACCTCTGGATGGCTGCTTGATGCTATGTAATTGCATGTTTCCTTAGCCTTATCTTCAGATACTTTATTTACATTAGACCTGGGGAGTATGTTTTGCTGCTTGTCTTGAAAAGAACTATATTTCTGAAAGTATGTACCTTCTTCTTAATGACAAACATGACTCATGCATCGGGCAGTCTTATTGTCTATCATTATTTGTGAATCCCTTTGCCACTTGATATCAGATCTGATGGAAGAGTAATAACCCTAGAAATGGAAAGATCTTGCAGGTTTTATGGAAATAGCAAAATGAAGTATTAGTGTCTGTGATGAAGAGGGCTACAGTGTGAACTGAACATCAGAGTTAACATGGCAGAAACATGAATGTCGCGCTGACGGGGAAACCTTTAACTGATTATCGCATTTTATGAGAAAGCAAAGCCATTGGAAACCATGTTTTCTCCTTCTGTTGCTTTAATATATGTGCAGTTAGGTACTTGATTTAAGTATTAAACTCGAAATTTGCTAAAGCAAAAGGTTTGAAAGACTTTCTCAGAGAATGGAAAGCATCTGTGGAAGATAGCAGGTACAGGAACATCTGTGCCCTCAAATGAGTAGGAATAAAGATTGGAAAGTTATATCATAGTAATTGAGATGTATAATATCTATGGCTATCTGTAGTGGGGGATTCCTTGAGGTGGTTTTCCCTTCATTTGTGCAGATCAGCACAACTGGGACCAATCAAATGTATGAGTTTTTGATGACTGGAAGAGGGTTACTCATTCTCAGAGGTTTTCATTTTTCTCTTCTGCCTGCATCAGAAAAAATCCGTTCTGATGATGCATTTTGCTTCAAAGGCTCCGGAAATGTTGTGACTGGTTTGCTCCCAGATGTTTGATTCAAAGCCTTTTCCTCCAGTAACTAGCAATACCTGACAGGGCTTAAAAGAAGACCTTAGCATCCCCCAGAAACACTTGACTAGTTTCCTGATTTTTTTTTTTTTCTACAATTAAATGAGTTATAGAACACTTTCTTGGCAAACTGGGAGTCTTCTAACCCTAAATCTATGCCCAGTCAAATAATATCTTCTTTCCAAGAATTAAACATACACATCAACACTGAGCAGCCAACCAGACATGAGTCAACAAAGAAATAGTGAGCAAATATTGCCATACCACTATCTGATTTTAGATGCTACATACAAAGCCTTAAAGATAGAGTTTACCTTCTTACCTACAGGTATATAAATGGTGACTCTTTTTTTTTTTTTCCTGGACACAGCTACTCACATGGGACAGGACCCATGTTAGTGAGAAATGGAAGGTTCACTTCACTACAGACAGCTGAATTTTTAAGGCTGTGACGAAGCACTTTACATGCTTAAAATAATTGCTATTCAGAGATGAATCAGTGCAGAGTTAGCAAAGTTATAAATGTACACATTTTTATAACCTTTCCAGACTGAAATGGGGTTGGGGGGTGGTGATAATTCATAATTTTATTTCTCAGATCCCCTACGATCTATTCAGAAAGCGTCAAACAACTTTCATGGCATTCTAGAGATGAAAAGCCAACTGTCTGAGAACACTGAATACTGGATGTGTTCAGAGGTAAAACCGTTCTTTGCCCAGTATTTTTGTCACAACCAGCTGTATCACTCATACCACGTAAGAGTGGTTTGGCTCCAGAGGAGACATACAGCAGGTATAAAGATTACTGTGTTCCAGACACAATGGACTTAAATCTTGCACATATTTGTCCTTCTGTTGCATTCACTGATGGTCAGTGTCTTATTCACACAGCCTTAAACCTGCAACTCAGATTTAGGATGTGTATCTCATGGGATCTGTTCAGTGTCCTGCTGTCATCACAGGAACTATTTTGTCTTGTCTTAGTCTCATCCGCTTGCCTGTTCAAAGTCTGTTCCTGTTGCGGTTGGAGTCCTTGAGTCACTGACCACCATTCTGATTGCAGTGTTGTCACATTATGTAAGGACAAGGTTAATGAAAAACAGAAATATTACTCCAAGAAGCAGACACCAAGAGTTGACTAGCAGATAACAAACCTTCACTATGATGTTCCCTCTCCTGCCATTTAAATGATAGGCATTTTCCAGTGTCATCACTGAGAACCTGTTGTTTCATAGCTTCAAAATAAATGTGTTTGTCCAGTCACCTGAAAGGGGTCAGTGATGGTTTAGCACTGAACTCTGTTTGGGTATGGGTTTTGCTTAGAGGTAGTAAGCATACTTTCTGATCTTCCGGCAGGCTGCTATTTCAGACCACTCACCATTAAAGGCAGCAGGCTAAGATCCTTGGCTAAAGTTGAATAAGCATGTTCCTGCTCATGTTTATGGATGTAGACACATTTAAACTGCATGAAGAGTTAGATCAATGCTTTATTAGCAGCTAAGTATGTGACAAGAGCAAGCAAATAAGTCTTTGCATGGGAAAACCGACCTGAATTGCCCAAAGTGCTATATGAGTTCTATCTAAACCAGAGCATTAGCCTCTGTTTTCTTTCCAATACATCACTCCAGAGCTGGGGAAAAAATAAACTGAGCCTTACACATCAAGATTTCTTTTAGATTTTTCTTGGATGCCATGAAGTAATTTTAATTTTTTTGGTTGCCTTTGGGTTCAACATAAGGAGAAGCAGTCCCACTCGGCATCTGTCAAAGTATCTTCCTTGGAGAAATCTGCAGGGCTGTTACCCAAAATTCTGTTCACACATTTCCACAGCTCTGCACTTGTCCTTGCCTCCTAGAAATAGTGATTGACTTAGAGGGCCAGTTCCATGTTCTGTGTTTAATTAAAGCCTACACTGTCCTCCTTTTCTGCTACACTGTCTTCCATGTCCCAGAATTCCTTGCGGAGTGTATAATTAGTGTTGTAATTAAATTTCCCCATTCCAGGATCTTATTTCTTACTATGAAGCATGTTTTTTCTCCTTTAGAGCAAAGCTTTGCAAAACCACTGATGTCCTTTAGTACAAACTTCAGATTTCCCTATCAAGACCTCCTAATTTTTCTCCCCTCTCCAATTTTTGATTACAAGGACCTTTGGTACACCAGCATTCTTGGCGCTCTGTTCTTGCGCTGATGCTTTTGTAGCTGACCTGTTTATTGTTTTATGACCACAAAAAACACTTTTCCAGACATTTGCCTAGATCCTTCATGGTAGTCACAGTCCATGTGTTTTTAAAGAAGTCCTTGTTCTTGATGCTGCACAGCTGTATCATGCCTTACTGCAGTGCAGACCCTCCACATTTTCTGCTGGGAGGTACTTGTGCTTTCCAGCATCTACTTAACAGAGGAGTGTTGCTGTTCACTGAGTGCTGGTTCATAAACATTTCTCAGTTTTGCAATGCTGATGTTAAGGGACTTTTGTTATTAACCAGCAAATTTTTGCTCAAGAATCTTTTTTTTTTCTCTACCAAGCAGTTTGTAAAGTCTTCCTATTTGTATTGCTAAAAAACCATGACAGAACAAATTTGATATTAAGTGAAGTTTTAAAATGCTTTAAATGTCAATGAAGACTCATAGTATTTTATGTATGAATACATTTAATACGTACAATTCTGAATAGTTGCATACACTCAATACCAAAAGAAAAACAGTTCAGCTTTGAGGATCAAATTTTTAATGTCATCCATGGTGTCTTCAGCACAAGTATCCTTTCATGAATAACCTGGGTTCTCATAGGCAGAGAGACCTCTTTGTGTGGTAGATCAGCGTGCATTAAATGTCTGTGCATATTAGATGTCTGTCCTTTGGCACAAATAGACATATACTCACAACTGCTAGATGCTACTTCACAGGCAAATATGCCCAGAAGTATTTGGGCTACACTACCAGATCCAAAACCTTGTGTGAACCTCAAGTTCAGCTTTAAAGGCACTGGTAGTCCAATAGGACTCTGAGACTACTCATTCATGGAGATAGACATCAGAGTAAGGATGAAAGCAGAGAGGCTACTAAAACATGGCTCTATCTAAAATACCTAAGTGGAAGCTTGAAAGTTAGCTGAAGGTTACTTCAGGCTAAGACTGCTGTTCTTCAAAATTAGTTCCATAAAGAGGTCTTAAAATGCCAATTTAATGTGAAACCTTTTATAAAAATGGCATTTACGGGGTTTTTTAACATATTTTCAGCACACCACACTGAGCATGATTAGTGTAGCTTAATCCATTTTTCATCCACTTTTATCTTTGTCTTCTATAATCTGGCTCATTACTTCAGTATGGGAAAAATACTCAGTTACACAATCCCCTCTGCTTCAACATCTACTCTAAATATATAATCTGTTTAATGCAGCAAAAAGAATAAAACCAATAATGGATGTAAATACTGTCAAATCTGAAATGCATCAGAAACCCTTCTTCCTCTCAAAGCATTCTATAACTGAAAAACTAACTAGAAAAAATACTGTGTAGCTGTCAGTTTAAAATTATTCTCCCTCAACTTGCTAAAAGGGGGCTTTTTCTAATTGTAATAAGCACAGCTCAAGTGATCTGAAACCGATTAAAACAAAAAAATTAGTTTTATTTCACTAATTTAAATGAAATATTTGAAGCACCAAAAGCTTAAATAGGAGGAAGCAGATTTAAATTAGCAGAGATGCTATTAGTAATAGAATATAATTTTGTAACTCACTGGCAATGAGAATCATGTTTACTTATTAACTCAGCAGTATTTGGTCTGCTGAACAATATTTGATGTGTGCGTTCAATATATTGGCATCTTCAAGGTGTGATCCGAATAAACCGAGTTGTTGTAACATAACATTTTTTAAAATAAACGCTGTTTAGAATTCTTAAGCCCGATATAGAAGAACCTTCAGTGACTGGCAGAATTTCTGTATTCATGACCACTGTTTCCCAGAAATAATAGCTAAATGACTTTTTTTTTTCTGGGTAAAGTAATTTGAAAGTACCTGGCAACTGTGAAGAATATGACTGAGATTCGAGCTTCCCTGGGATTTTGCTTCTGTAGCTACTGTAATTAGTAATTATGCAGTCATTACGATTAAATGAAACTGTCACATTGATGTTATTCTTAATCAAGTAGATTTTCATAAAGGTGACAATGTGCCCTGCTTACAAACCAGAGTGATGACAGCCATTATAATTTTTTTTTGTGGTGACTGGTGTGGTCCAAATTTTCTATGCTCCTAGGAACAGCAGCAACATGTGTTTGAGTCATCTGGCTATATAATCAGAACATGAATATAATTATATACACACACACACTCCTCTGACTCCATACCCACGAGGACTGATGCTGCTGCTCTCTCCCCGCAGCAGCTCAAGCCATCTCCCTGCTCTGGCTGTACACTGCTTCCAGGGCAGGGACTGCTTTTATACTGGAGTCTTGCCCCACTGTGGAGCTGGAAACCATTCCAGTTCTGACATAAGTGAAGGAAAATCTGGGTCTAGGTTCCTAAAACACTTCTGTGGCATTGTCCTAACTCCGCTTCTGCTCGCTATCCCTTCTCCCTCCCAGATGCTCTGTATAAAACCAGGCATTAGCTTTGGCGTATTTAGGAATCTGATTCCCTGAGTTTATTGCAATTCTAGTATAGTTAATAACGTTTCTCAGAAAGCTGAATTATCCAACTAATTATTATACATTTAAAGTCAGATAATATTGAAGCTGTCAGTCAGCATCCAGTGATGCTGTATTTGTTAAAAACACTGTTTTTGCACTCTTCAGCTTGGCTTAAAATGGTGATTGTTTTTGTTTTAACTTGCACAGCTTCTACTAATCTCCTTCTCATTAAAAGTACCAATGCAAATCCTTCCTTTCTGATTTGGCTGGCAGTTTCAGAATTGTCTGTACATGCAGCGCAAACAAATTTTGCCTTTTCAATATCAACCGCCTACCTCCTGAGCATCTGATTAATCCATCTAATCTATGGCATTCAAAAAATACCCATTGCCATGGCATAATTAAATTTCCCGATTAAACATAATTTGATTTCATTTGGAGGGAATTACTCTTCATGGCGTGGGTGGATCGCAAAGAGTGTTTAGAAAAATCAAGCTAGCTACTTAACAAGCTAGTAGGGGATTTAGTGGTTGTAACCCTCTGTTAAGAATGCAGTTAAAATGCTGGAGAACATAACCAGCCCATGCACATGATTAATGTGCATCGCTTAAGAAGAAAATGTACGTATGAAATGACTGAAAAAATTTCTACTAAATGAGAGCGTAGAACCTTGCTGGATGATAAAGCTGGGGCAACTTCTCTGGTCACCACTACACTTGCATACTACTCACATCTGACTTTGGTTTATGTCAATAGGATTATAAAGCAGTTGATACACATGAATGCTATTACCTTCAGTAATAAGACTGAATTAGTAGTAAAACACTTAATCCTCTTCCACCGAATTTAGTGCTGTGAATACAGTGCAAAAAACCCCACACAAATGAGTCTAAAACTCCTTGAAAACAGCCACTTAACTATTCACTTTCCCTAAAAGCTGCTGCAAAGTAGAGGGTGTCTACTTGACTTCCAGTGATTTCTGAAATTTGGAGCACTTGTCAAAGGAAGCAAGCAATTATTGCTTTTTCTATTATGGCAATGAGATTAATCAGTGTCTTAATATGAGGAGTTAATATAGTGGCTTAATATAGGGATATAATTTATCATTCTTAATTAGAAAGTAATTGAATTTATTTTCTTTTTCCTGACAAAACCTGACAGAACTTCTGATAAACCTGGCATTAATCTGGTCACTTTGATTTACTGTCAGGGTAATAGTGATTACCCTCTTGATTAGTGGTCAAGGGGGAAGAAAATAAATACACGCTAAAAACAGCAGTAAAATGTGGCAGATATGCTAAGAGTGACAGCCACTGAATGGGTTCTTAGCACTTGAGAAATACAGATTGATCTGAAAATAGTTGCAAAAGTATTTTAAAAACAAGACTCTCAGCCATGAGATTGGAAACCTGTTGATGTCATGAATATGTAATTGATTTCTGGCACCATTTTCAGCATGTCTATGTGCTGTATAAGTGGCTTCCTCAGTCTTCCTCAGATTACTTTCCAACCTCTCCATCACAGTAAGATTGTCTTTGCCATGGTGGCTAATGACTTTTCCTACGTATGTCAAGGTTGATCTTCCTGCGGCCCTTCTGTTTCACTTCACTGAGTCTCTAGTGAGACTCCAAAGGTTCCTTCTCTTCTCATGCTGGGAATTATTCCCCAGTCCTTAGATAATATGTATATGGGTAGACACAGCGCCAAGCATTTCCACTGCTGTGACCGTATCACATGAAGGGGAACTTATCTTATACCAGCAAGTAGAAAAATCCCTTTAGTGCCTGCACTTCCCCAGTAATTCACACCTGCCTCCTGCCCAGATAATTTAATCTGTGGAGGCTTCAGACTCCATTTATCAGCTCTCCCTCTTCTCATTTACTAGAGGGCTGAAGTTATCTCCACCTCCTTCTGCCCAAGTCCCACCACTCACTTAATCCATTTAAATCCTTTTTTTTTCTTCTCCTAAATCCTCAGCTTCAAGGTCCTATGTGCCACCTCTTAATGTTTCTAATTATATCCAGCACTAAGGTACTTGCAAAGTGTTCTTACACTAGTGTTCTTGCAAAGACTCAACACAGTCAGCAAAGTCAATTTATCTTTTGCCCTTTGCTGCATATGACTATGTAAAAAAAAAAAAAAAAAAATTTTGTGAGGTTTTTTTTCCCCCCAGTCTTCCTGCAAGTTCAGGATCACAGGAATTCACCTATAAGGAAGTACATAGGTCAGACTAGTAATCTGTTTTTCTTAATATGCTATTTTCAACATAAACTTAATTCTTCTTTTTTTTTTTAACCTTAACTCATTTATATATATATATTTTTTTTAGACTTTTATGAGGCTTGCTTTCAAGAGAAAGCTAAAATAGTAAGATGAGTCTTGCTCTACATCTAAATATCCTTTAATCCTTTTGGGCAGTGTATTCCATAGTCATAAACCATTGTCATAAACCATCTGCTGCATAAGCCAGTTGTTCATCCCCTCTCACAGGTTTCAATTTCATTGTCTGCTTCGTAAGAGTGTTAACAGGATTTTATGAAGATGAAATACTCATGGAAACAGCCTGTACCCAAACCCTTTGAGCTTTAAAGGTGTGGCCTGGATTTTTGACTTCACTTTGGATTTCTACAGCATGCTAATGCAATGCAGAAAAGGCAGAGTATTTGGTAATGCAAGGTGAACAGTCAGAAACAGTTAATAGCAAGCAGTGAGATATTCAGTGATCTATCATCCCCCTCAGTTCTGCAGAAGAGCTGCTTCAAAGCCACCATCACATTTGTCTTCCAGAATCAACTTAAAGTACTTTCTGAATATCTCCTGTGTTGAGCTTGTAAACTGTAAGAAAACCATGTTAATTTTGTTTGGTAGGCGCATTAAAAGCTAATTTTACTGTTAAAACATGCTAGATTTTAGCCCATAAACCACCTATTTTGTCATGTTGGAAAAGAGCAAGTGCAGAAGTTAGTTGCCTTGATATGAGTCTTCTCTTCCAGTATGTGTCCAAAATTTTGAGTTATTTACTGCTGCATGAGGAAACACAATTTGATTATTTCCTTTTTATTCCCTTCATTAAAAAAAATTATTTTTCCAATTTTAAAATCCATTAGAATAGGTATCTGGAAGATGAAAAACAGAGCGAGTTTCTTATTTAGGGGAAGTGAATGAAATTCTGCTTATCAAAGGATGTTAATGATCAAACTAAATTCACTTGCACACAAAATGCAAATGCTGTTTTTCAATCAATATTAATTTGTCTTATTTTCAAAGCCTAATAGGACATTATTAGGAATATATTTTAGCTTCTTCTCCTAGATCCAGAAGACTTGCAATTAATCTACACAAACTTATCCAAAAGATGCTCTAAAAACTCCAACTCTGTTTGTTTTGAAATGTGTCAGAAAAGGACTAATCAAGTGATTTCATAGATGCAGTAAAACATAAATAAAAAAACTCTCATATCTTTATCCCTGTTGATTACAATTTGTCATGAATATTCTTGAGTGTCTCTAACATTTCAGTGGCCCAATCCTGCCAAAGTTTACATTACAGTTTTTTTTAGGATTATGCTGATTATTTGTATTTGCTAACTTCGTAAGGATAAAAACTCTACAAGCAGTGGGTATGACTTTTCAAACAGACCTCAGTGCAGCAATGGAAGATGCTGAAGTGGTTTAGCTTCTTCCCTGCCTTAGTCTGGGCAAGGCAAAGGTCAGAACTGCCCTCTGGCCACTATGAGCAAGGGCCGCCAAGCCAGCTCTGCACTTGCCCTCCTGCTCCTGGCTCCTCTGGTCCTCTTGCTGAGCTGTTGTACATGCTTTGTTGTACTTTGTTGTATTTTACTTGAGTCTCCTCATAAGAAATGAGGATCTGTATTTGCTATTTTAAGCATGCCTTATGTTAAGGAATAAAGATGGGCATGATTGCATTCCATATTGTTTCCCCAACTGCTCCTAACTCCTAAAGCTTAGCTTATAGATAAAACTAAATTTGCATTTGATAGATGCAGTAGTCTTGCAGCAAATGCCGTGAATGGTGGGCTGCCTACCTGGCTTCAGATGGAGCAGGCTGCTCCCTGTTCAGATGAAGTTTAAAAGGACAGGCAAAATTAAATCCTGTCACTTTCTCACTTCTAAAACAGTGAGTTAAGAGCATGCACAAGTTCAGATGAACAGCAGAAGTGCAACAGCAAGTGCTTACTGACCTGGGGGATTCTGTCAAATGGGCAGCCTCCGCCTCCCACATACAGACTGTGGTATAGCTTTTAAAATGCACGAATTCACAAATAACAAGAAACAAAGCAAACTACATGGAGAGAAAATGAGTTAAATTCACTCTTTACTGTATATCAGCATGGCTTCTTGCCTAAAAGCTTACGAGCTACTATAGGCTCAGGACAGAAGTTTGTAAGAGCCCATACAGCAAAAAGAATTTGTTATTTAGTAGTTAAGGCTTAGCCTGGATCCTTTACGCTGATTCAATGACACATCAGCCATACGTGGCCAGTTAGAGCACATCTATGGCTACCTTGGGCTACTGAAGTGGTACAACGTATTTAGGCAAATCTTGCTTTAGCTTGCTGTTTGACCAGGCATAAGAAAGGAGATAGGAAAGATTTACTATTTTTATTGTACTGATGGGGAAATAGAAGCAGGCAAAACAACGCGTGTTGCTCAAGATCACAGAGCAGGTCAGGGCAAGCACTCAGACGGTGCTTGCAACAGATTAAAAGTGAGGTTACATGAGAAATATATAGTACGTAGTGAAGCTACTTGTTCACAGAATTTCCCAAAGTTTACAACTTACACATTTCTCTCATAGATATTTTGTTAGACCTCACTAGTTATCAACCGCAGCACTTGTTTTCCAGAATATTACACTTTAATATTGACTGGCCTTGTGCATTGTCAACTGTTATTAAACAATGGTCATGCTATACAGTAACTTATATTACACAATTACTGGGTAACATGTTACTTCAAGTTAGGAGGGAGCTGAAATGCAATCCTGTTCCTGTATGTACAGCAACATTCAAGGTTAGAATGACACAGGCTGGACAGGCTATAGCATTCCAGAGCACTATATCAACAGGAATTTCTTAGATGCTAAAAACACTGATTTTTGGATTTCTTTTTTAGCTGCATCTGAATTGCAATGCATTTTCCAGACGCCCAGCTAAACTAACACCCAATAAATATCAGAGATTGAATATAAATTATTAAATAGAAGATTCCTCTCTTCCTAGCTCTGTGCAGATGCCTATTTGTGTGTATATATATATAAAATTAAAAAAAAGATGCTGCAGCAAATCTTGAAAGCCAATGCCTGGGGTTTTGCCCAAAAGGCATAAAAGTGTCTCCTAACCTTGCCTAAATTTAGTGTGCAGTCCCTGTGCCTACACAGGGAGGATGATGCTCTCATGCCAACAGAGAAGGAAAAAGCTACTCCAGAAGCAACTCAGACCAAGCTCCTATTTCAAACAGCCATATGGAGAAGCGTTTTTCTTGACAGCGTAGTGCTGATAAGCAATTGTACTACTGGGATGATAGTATCATGTAGTAGTAGATATAATCACAGTTATAACTCCACGTGATGCAAAAGATACTCAAGTTACCAGGCATTCATATAATTATGGTATCTGCAACACCGCTGATGCGTGTTGCTCTGGTTTTGGCAGCTCATCTTGGCTGTACTTTGATGTATTAATTCTTGCTGGTACTCCAGCTTGGGTTGTCTCACCTGCCCTACCTCTTTGCTGGTGTGTGCCTTATGCCAGGCAGCATGGATGCATCCCCACCTGCCTTCTCTTCCCACCCACCATCTCAATGAGGCATGGGCAGTCTGTCTTGAGTATGTCTATTCTGTTTTTAAGCTACAAAATGATAATTCGTCATTGCCGCAGTATGCAACGCATGGTCTACCTGGACTTGTGCAAAGCATTTGATGCTGTTCCGGCACAACATCCTGGTCTCTAAGTTGGAGAGAGATCGATTTAACAGGTGGACCACCTGGTGGATAAGGAATTGGCTCTATGTCCAAGTGGAGAGTGGTGATGAGTGCCATTCTTCAAGGGTCAGTATTGGGATTGGTGCTGGCTTGAGAGATGGGCCTGTCTGAACATCATGAAGTTCAGCAAGGCCAAGTGCAAGGTCTTGCACATGAGTTGAGGCAATCTGAAGCACAAACACAGGCTGGGCGATGATGGGATTGAGAGCAGCCCTGAGGAGAAGGACTTGAGGGTGTTGGTGGATGAAAAACTGAATGTGACCTTGCAATGCACACTTGCAGCCCAGAAAGCCAATTGCATTCTGGGCTGCATCAAAAGAAGCGTGGCCAGCAGGCCAGAGGAGGTGATTCTCCCACTCTACTCCAGTGATACCCTACCTGGAGTATTATGTTTACCTCTGGGGCTCTCAGTGTAAGACGTGAACCTGCTCAAGCAGGTCCAGAGGAGGATCATAAAGATGATCAGAGACACTTCCCCTGTGAGTCCAGGCTGAGAGAGTGGGGGTTCTTCAGCCTGGAGAAGAGAAGGCTCTGGGGAGACCTTAGAGCAACCTTCCAGTACTTAAAGGAGGCCTGCAAGAAAGATGAGGAGGTACTCTTAATCAGGGAGTGCAGAAATAGGAGGGCAGACTTAGATTAGATGTAAGGAAGAAACCTTTTACTGTGAGGGTGGTGAGGTACTGGAACAGGTTGCAAAGGGAAGTTGTGGATATCTCCTCTGTGGAACTGTTCAAGGCCAGGTTAGATGGAGCTTTGAGCAACCTGGTCTAGTGGAAGGTCTCCCTGCCCATGGTAGGGGGGTTGGAACTAGATGATCTTTAAGGTTCCTTCCAACCCAAACCATTCTATGATATGTATTTGCACCAAGGATGAGGATATACGGATGCAAATGTCCTCCCTTCTCTTTTCTGCAGCTACAGGACAGACGCTGTTATTTGCAAGAAGGCACGGATCCTGGCCCTTGTTTGTCAAGGAGCAGATACTTGCCTTTTCTAACCAAAGCACAGTACCCACTTTTCTAACACAGTTCAACCGGAATACGTGGTGGTAGCAGTTCTGTAATGACCTAGAAATTAATGCTGTCAGCCTGGAAATGGGAACAATTTCCTTTTCAGGGGGAATGAGAATACAGCTCCCTCCTCTCCTGGCCAATGTTCCTGCCACCACATTATCCTATCCAGGATCTTTTGTTTAATTTTGCTTCAGCTCAATCATTCTTGCATCCTTTGTTCACAGAGATCCAGTTTCAATAGATGGGATAGATAGTACTCCGACCCAAATTACTGGGTAATGAGGAAAGCTTGAGGAAGGAGCTGAAAGGAACTATTATACTTCCTAGCTATATTCTTATGTAAAAGAACGCTATTGCCTTCATCTATTGAAAATCATGATGAGGGAAAGTCCTTGATAACTAGGGGAAAAGTAAAATAAAAAAAAAAAAAAGCATTATGTTCCTCTTTTTAAAAAAGGCAAGGAGGAGGATGCAGGGACCTAGCTGGTCAGCTTCACCTCAGTTTGAGGAGCTCAGGATGCTTTGAGGAGCTCATAAAGCACATCCTCTTGGAGTCCATTCCCATGCAGGTGACAAAGGACTCAGGCAAACTGTTCTTTACCACTACCACTTGACTCTGACTCTGCAGATGATCAGTGGCAAATGGTGAATGTGATCTAACCAGACCCTAGCAAAGCTTTTGACATCCCTGCAGCATTCTCATCCACGAGCTGAGCAATTATGGCCTGGAGGAATGAATGATCAGGTGGGTCAGAAACTGGCTGCACTGCTTGGTTCAGAGAACGGCAACTAGTGGTGCAACATCCATGTGGCAGTCAGGAACTAGCGGGGGCTCAAAAATTAATACCAGGGGCCGATGTTTTCCAGCATATCCATGGCTGGCTCGGATGGTAACACTGCGCAACTTGTGGAGGGCATTGCACTACACAGGAGAAGCTGCTGGCATGGCAAACAGCAAGCTTCAGTCCAGAGGGAGCTTACTGAATTTCAAAACCAGCCCAGCAGGAACTTGGTGAAGTTCAAAAACGATTGGTGCAGAGCTCTGTGCATGGGACAGAGCAACCTAAGGCGCATCCCCAGGCTGAAAGCAACCAGGGGAGCAGCAGCCCTGATGAAACGGACCCACAACCATTGCAGCGCATGCCAGGCTGAACATGGGCTGCTCACATACAGGATGTCCAGATGATTTTGTGGAGGCATCTTATATAATACTGAGAGGCCCAAGATGAAAGTGCATCCTGCACTAGACAGATTTGGGGACTGAGACCTGGAACATCAGTATCAAAGAAATGCCTTTGCCTGAGAGTTTCATGGGATAAGTTTTCCACTATTTGCTTGGGAAATCATAAAATTTTTATGTTAATGTTCTTATGTTATACTCAGTCTATGCTATCTTTACTTACCATCAGCTTCACTAATTTTACCTGTCAGAGAATGACAGTATCTGAACTAATATGTAATTATGCATGAAAATCAGTAACTTAAAGTTAGAAAAGTAGTTACAATGACTACTACGTTTAAGTAGATAATCACACCTCAGGCCCACCCTTGCAAAACATTCATTTTTTTGGATGTGAATCACTCTCTACCGAAAGCTTTACCAAAGACACGACAGGCTCGCACGGAATTGCAGCTCGGCTCTCTTTGCACGCAGAGCTGGCTCTGAACGGGCTGGAACGTGCGTGTACCCGAGCGGTGAGACCTGCAGCTCATCCGAGTCACGCACAGAGTAGAAAAGAGAGGAACTGATAAAAGCGCCCCAAACTACACACAGAGCAAACAAAGTTTAAGTATGCATGCGATGGCCCAGATTTTGATGACCATAGTATCAGCCTCATGCTGCCTTTCTCATTGTAATCAATTCTCTTGCCCATCAAGATTGACTAATATACTGAAACTGTTAAAATAATTGAAAACTACATCAATATTCTGAAAAAGATGCAGTAAATCATTTAGAAAGTGTAACTTTTAAACTCACCCTCCCCAGGTTTTTGCATTCAAAACATTACAACTTTTCGCGGAATCTTTTTTCTACAAGTTTCTTCTCATTTTCTTAGCCTTAACTAGTACTTAAGTAAGTATAAAGTAAGTATTTAAGTATAAAACTGTACCTAAAACCATGCATGACACAAACCTCCCATCACATTTTAAAACCAGGTGCCTCAACGTGGCTGAGGTTAAGCAGGAAGATTACTACAGCTTCAGACCACTGAAGCTAAAAGATGAGAGAAAGTTGTTGGTTTGTTGTTTTATTTTTTCCCAGATAGGACATTTTGATCTGTTTGATCTTCTCCATGTCTCTTTTGGGTCTTATCTGTCAGTCTTGTAGCCTGCTAGGTTGCATCCAATTAAATCACAGTTGGCTTGCTAACTATGTCAAAGTAAGTTATACAAAACCACAAAATAAGGTTTGGTTCTTATCCTGATACTGTCTCATTAACTACAACACTGCACAATTGTATCAGTAATATCTGACCCTCAGCTATAATAATTCACCAGGGTGATGTCATCTAAGCTGTCACGTTATATATAGGAGGTACTATGCAAATAAACTTGATAACAAAATGCCTTCCTTGCTTTTGAAGGCTGACTTCAGGGTCTTAGCTTTTTGTGTACAGACGAAAGAACCCAGCCTAAGCGGCTGCGCCTCTTACTTCATGACAATCTCATTTTTTTTAACCCTTTGACCTTTCTTTAGGATTTTTTTTTTCTTTTTTAAAGGATTTACCATTGAAAGTGTCCATACGCTTTTGCTTCCTAATAGTAACTCAGGTGGGTCAATGCAAGGCCACTATCAGCCTTCACCTTTAGGTTGTTCATACATCCTTTTGGAAAGAAGCATGCAGGTCATACTTTGGGTCTTGAAATATTTTGCCTTCTTTTGAACAAAACGGTGAAAATCCCGCCAGCGATAAGGGTATAATTGTACTGCAGGCCTTCTGCATCTTTTTCCTGCTTCTATTCCCTCTCCCTTCCCCTCGTCATTCCTACAAGTACTTAATACTACTCATGTTAGCTGTGGAAACGACGTCTTGAAGGGAAGCTCTGCTCAGATGCAGCACCCACAAGTTAGTTCTGTGGCCGTAGTGATTTTGTGCCCTCTATCCCATACTAAAAATGTCATCTGTTCAGCTTTAGGATTTATGTATTTGCGTGGAAAGGTTGGCATTTTTAGAATTATGATCTAGAACTCCATCATGATTACATTTAAATATCTCCGATTTTAGCAAACCGCTATTATTCTTCCTGCTGAGATATATTCGTATTGGATGTGGTGAAATCTGACAGCACTGTAAATTGGGTTTTCATGTCTTGGCCATCAGAAAAGTGGAAGCTGCTCTTTCCCCTGTGTCTCACCATTGTCCAATTTAATCCTTTTTATTTTTTTTTTCTGGATCATCTCCCAGTCTAATGTTTGTGTCTGAGATCTGCCTCTTAAGGTGTGGAATCTGCAATTATTTCTTGCAATTTTTTTACAATTTCTTTCCCTCTGTCAACCTCTGTTTTGTCTTCAACCTCTGTTTACCAAAACAACCACACAGCTGTCAAGACCTGCGATTCCATCATTCCAAATGTTATCTCTCTCTATTCCTTTACTGTTAAAAGGATAAAGAGGAGGAAAAAAAAAGACTTTACAGTTCAAAGTCTCTTGGAACTTGTATTAGCAGAAATTTTGGAAGTCCTGAGTTTCCACAACATTTCAAAATAGAAGGGTGGTGCAGCTGGGGGGAAAAAAAAAAGACGAAAGGCGACTATTTGCCTAAAGTGCAAGGTTAAAAAAGCCCAACCAAGTAAGAAAGCTTAAAAAAACCAAAACAACCACACAACTTTTTCTTACTACTAATCTTATTTCTGTTTCTCCCCCACTCCCAATTGCTTTGCGAATTTGTAATTCACTGCTTCCAAAGGTTCTTCAAACTTGTTCTACTGGTTCTTGGAAGCGGGCAGACTTGTTTTTCTAAGCTCTTCAGTATACCAACCGAATTAATTTTTCATTTTGCTCCTACAGAGAACCTCGGGACGCTCCTTGAAGTGCCCTAAATCACTCTGTTGTGTCCTATGGATATACTCAGCGTGTACTCCACAATATTTTAATTACCCGGTATACGAAACCACGCAGAGCCGTGCTAAAATGAAGGCACTATTTAGTAACCAGAAAGACCTTGATCCAACAGTTAATGGCAAAGTGCCTTATAAACAATATGGTCAGCTCCAAGGGGAGTAAATTTTAACGAAAATCTTTACTGTGCTGGCTGCCACAGCTGAAATAAAGAAGAGCTCTCCCCATAGGTGGAGGGGCCTTCACTGGGGCCTCCTGAAGGTGTACCGGGGCAAGTTCTACCCTGTTCTGTTCCATGCTAAGGTCCGTATTTCCAACAGTTTGTATGGATCTACAAGTTGTAGAGCTCAAGGGTCCCTGTATTAATGGGATGGAGGAGAAGGGCACATGCTGCTCCTCATCCCTCCGCCCGGGCCCTGGCTGTAGCGAACCCCATTTTCTCTCGTGTGCACCACCAGAAGCAAGCGGAGGGGGAAAAACTTTGAAAATCGGCACTTGTGTGTTGTGAGGCCGCGCTCGCTCCGTCGGTGCCATGACATTCAGTCTGAAACGGGCCAGTTCTGGGCAATACGAGGGAAGGCAGCGCTGGGGTTTCAGGGACAACCGCCCCGAGGCCTGCGCTGGGTGAATACAGAGCACAGCCGGGCCCTGCGTTAGAGGGGCCCGCTCAAGCTGCTCCTGCACCAGCCCTGCGAACACCCCAAAGGGCTCAGCGCGGCCACTCGGGGCTGCTTCAGCGGCTGCTTCTTCAGCGAAAACCTTCACCCGCCAAGCTCCGCCGCTCTGCAGCGGGGCCGGGGCTGCCCGCGGCGGAGGAAGCCGCGCTGCCGCCCCCTGCAGGGGAGCCGCGGCCAAGCCCCGGGGAGGCGGCGGACGTCTCCCTCCGCCGTGGGACTACTTCGCCCCAGATGTCGAGCGCTGGAGAGGAAGAGGGCGTGGCCGGGAGCG